>SEMN01000555.1:0-172500 GCA_005408345.1 Macquaria australasica
ATTCCTTCTTCCCGTAGTTGTGTGCTTTTTCTCCTCTCTCTCTCTCCCTCCACTTCTGTTGCTTTCTGCAGGTGTTTCTGCCTCTGGAGCTGTGGAGGTCTGGGTCTGTGGTTGCTGCCACCTGCTGCCCCCGTGCTCCTGCTCTGCACCCGCTGATGCTATTGCTGTTGTTGCTGTTGTTATTAGTATTGCTATTATAATGTTGCTCTTAGTGTTGTTTCTGTTGGTGTTAACATCAATGCCATTACCATATCTATGCTGTATTGAGCTGCTGTATGTTCTCTTCCTCCTGCTCTCTCTCTCCCGCTCCCCCCTTCCCCCTTCAACCCAACCGGTCGAGGCAGATGACCGCCCACCTTGAGCCTGGTTCTGCTCAAGGTTTCTACCTGTTAAAAGGGAGTTTTTTCTTGCCACTGTCGCATAGTGCTTGCTCATGGTGGGAACTGTTGGGTCTCTGTAAATATAAAGAGTCGATCTAGACTTGCTCTATTCGAAAAAGTGCCCTGAGATAACTTTGTTATGATATGGCGCTATATAAATAAATAAATAAATAAACTGAATCAGAGAACATAGGAGCTCCATTAAAGGGGGAGATATAAAGAGGTCAAGTATTCAATGATGTATTTATGTCTTATTGGTATTGGTAGTCTGGGACTGAAAGGGGCTGATGTTAACTTCCTTAGGAAACAGAAAGAGGCTGTCTGGATCTATAATCTCAGACGTTTACATCGGAGGAGAATAAATGGAGATTTTAGCATTCAGTCGTTTTCATATAGTTATTTTTATAGTATTTAAAGGGGCAGTCCACTGATTCACACATGAAGTTCAGTTTACTCGTCATGAGGAGTACTACTATGTACTAATAATATCTTCTGTGGCTCAGGAGGAGCTTTCCAAAATCTGAAAAAAATAACCCTGATGATGTCACTGGGGTTATCTCAGCTTGGGCTTGGAATCTTAAAGTCTGTGTAACAAACTGGAGGTGTTTGAAAGACAGCGTAACAAATAACGCTATTGAGTTGCATTATGGGAATTGTACGATCCATTTGGATCTTGACCGATAATACAAATTAAAGTCTTCGATTTTGATCATTCATTTTGACTCATGTGAGTCCCCTAACCTTATGGAATCTCGTGCGGTTTTTGCACCATGTTTTTAATATTCACTTAGGTCTTAAATTCTGTTTTGGGATGGTATTTTGTGACTGTGATGATTTTCTGCTGTTTATGTCACTTTTTGTTGTGCACATTTATTTTGTAGGTTTTTTTGTAGTTTCTGTGTTGGAGGTGCAGCATCCTTTAGAGGCTTGACATCTACTGCATGTGTCTACTGTAGTTCTGCCTTCTTGTAGTGTATATAGACAAGCTGTGCTTTTACCCATTTTGTAAAATACCCTGACAAATGCCTCTTCCAGTAAGTCAGCTTGTGTTGCCAAGTTGTTTTTTTTCACGTTTCACATTAGATACATGGCACAGACAGGTACTCTCTCTCTGAATCTCTCTCTTTTACTCTCTCTGAAAAATCAAACAAACAAAACACAAAGGGGCCATCTGCCTTATTGACAGAAAAGGTCCAGAGGCATGCTTCCCTGCTGGGCACTGAGATCGCAGCCATGTTGCTCCTTGACCATGCAGAGCCCCAGCCTGAGCATCCTTCAACAACAAACAGCCCTGCACTGTGTGACTGACTCCTGGCTCCCATCCAAAGAGGTGACCCTGCCTCTCTAAGGATGCAACATAGAAAGCTAGCCCTTGTCACACACCACACACAGAGACATGGGTCAAGCAGACACACAGTTTCTCTGACAATATAGGCTTTTCTTGGCTCAAAGTAAGCCCAGGCGACCTAACCTCCCTCCTCTGAACACTTAAAAAAAGAGAGTGAGCTCATATGGTGTACACAAAAACATTACCAGCTCTATTCATCCATCTGTAAAACACAAATGGTTCCAAAATGCTGCCGATCACATTGCAGCTGCTTGGTGTTGTCTGTCTGCTGAGGAGACGAGCTAAGCAGCTCTAATCTCCATAAGGAAGCATAAACAGGCGTATGGTGTCAACAGTTGACTGGGTTCCACACCCTCTGCTCAAAAAAGTCAGCCACTCAGCACATCACAATCCTGTTGTGTAACTGTCAGGCGGGCTGGGCGACCACCCGCACCACAACGGACCTGTCCTCAGTGATTTAGGAGCTCCGAGACGCAGATAGAAACAATGAAACAGACAGAAAAAGATATTGTTTTGTCAAAAATGGCTTACATAGAGGAGGGAAAAGGTGGAAACTGAGCTGATGTGAGGCGTAAAAAATAAAGGTAAAGAAGATGTGTGAGAAGGTGGGAAGAGGAACAGGTGAGAGACTGAGTGAAATGTGAGAAAGGGGCTCTGGGAGAGAACAGCATGAGAAAAAGGTGTGAGTACATGACGTGGTGGGTGAGGTGATGTATTGGGAAGATGGTGCTCTGGTTAGAGGACAACAGAGATGAGAGGAAATTCCCTGGAGGCTGTTGCTCTCTTTATGTCTCGTATTTTTTTCACTCCTGTGGAATATTGAGTCTTATAATAAGAGAGAGACAGCACAAAACACTCTTACCTGTGCAATCTGTCCTCCAATAGCTTGATATACTTGGTAGTGTTCTCTTTCAGCCGGCTTTCTGTATGGAGAGAGAAGCAGAGAGAGGGAGAACAACAGCATGTTACTTGTTCTTCATTTACTACTTTTATTAGCAGTGATGGGGTATCCTAGCAACAAATCACCACTCTAATACCATTAAAACTGACTTGTCATTAGCTATATTGTACATTGGCTGTGTTAGGAAAGGTAGTAGTCATCACAGTTGGTGACGGCATTGTGCTGAGAAACTGCAACAGTACAGTTCAGCACAAAGGCCCAGCTGGCTCTCTCTTAAGACAAACGCACAATCGAGGAAAGATCATTCCCACTGCTCTAAGAAGGGATAAAACTGGAGACGGCCTGAGGATAAAAGGGGATTTTATCATGGCATAGGTCCTTATATCATGCCAGATTTTCTGTGGGGCATAAAGTTGGATGGATAGCTTATGTTGTTTCCTGTGCCCTTCTGCCAGCAGTGAGCTGTGCCTGAGGAGCCAGATGCAGGCTGGCTGAGCGTTAGTCAGGATGGAGAGGAGGGCAATCTGAGCGCCGTTAATGAGCTCATGTATGAAACATGAGAAGATACCCCCCGCAGCAGCAGATCTTTGAACACAATAGGATGCACTTATATCAAATTGCACCGAAAATATGTGCACACAGGCTATAACGTTACAATACAACCCTCCTCCTCCCCAATGAAACACACACACACACACACACACACACACACACATACACAAACAAAGCTAGCCTCATAAATCTGCCCATCCCAACATCTGTACAACTAAACAACCAGTCAGGTCACTCTGGTGCAATGGTTCCCACCTTGGGGTCAGGACCCCCAAAGACATCACAAGGTAAACCAGACAGGAAATGAAATGATTAACAGGATAGGAAAGAATAAAAAATGTACTAAAATTGTGTATATTTTCTAAGACTTTTCTATGGTCATTGCTATTTTCTTGCAAAATACTGGATACTTCTGGATACTCAAACCTGTAACAATATTAATATTAAACAATCTGAGAAGGGAAATTGACTAAATTGGATAAAGAAATAGTTCCACATTGGGGAAACACACTTTCTTGCAGAGAGTTAGATGAGAATTCTTTATTCTTTATTCTTTATTTGGATCCCCATTAGCTTCCACAAAGTGGCCGCTAGTCTCTGATAAGTTGAGAAGATCGATACCACTCTCACATCTGCACACTAAATATGAAGCTACAGCCAGGAGCTGGTTATCTTAGTTTAGCCTAAAGACTGGAAACAGGGGGAAACAGCTAGCCTGGCTCTGTCTGAACAAAATCCACCTACCAGCACCCCTAAAGCTCACTGAGTAACACGTTATATCTTGTTTGCTTTGTTCGTACAAAAACTGAAGTGTAAAAATCACACCTTGTGTTTTTATGGGGTGGGGGGTTATGTGACTACTTCTTGGACATTAACAGTTACTTCCAACTGGTGGAGACTCCAGGAAGTTACTGCACCCAGCCAAGAAATAAACCAGCACACTACACTAACACTTTGGTTTTCGTACGCATTAAACAAGCAAGTTAATTAGTGAGCTTTAGACGTGCTGTACGACATGAGAGCATTATCAAACTTTTCATTTAACTCTCTGCAAGAAAGCAGATAAACATATTTCCCAAAATGTCAAATGAAGACATTAATAGGGTACATGCCACGTTAAAAAACCTGTTCTGAAGGGTCATAAGTAGACACACTAAGGAAACACAAGCCAGAAATGGAAACTACTTAAATGTAATGCCACTTAGCTTGCTCACATCGACTAGAACTCACAGAGAGAGAGAGAGTCACCTAATTGGGTGTTCTGAATCACACTGAAGTTTGAAATATAATTTGTATCATTGTCTTGATGGTGGTTATTAGACAGCATCAGCTCCAGGATGAGACAAGCTGGGGGCTGGCACAGCGGGAAGAAAAAGAAAATGTCTGAGACTAAGTGGCTGTGTGACACACACACACACACACATATTCCTGTACATACTTTGGGGAAGAAATGAGATGGAGATAGTCAGGCTATTTATGGGGGTTGCATGTGTGTGTCACAGAGAGAGAGATCTTGCCTGAGACTCGTTTTCATTCAAAGTGTCCAAATCTGCTCAATCAGAGGGAAGAGGGATGCTGCTGGAGTAGCTATCACATATCTGGTGAGCAGATCTGGTGTACGTGGACCAGACAGCTCACTTACCACCCCTCTAATTGCTATGTGAGATCCTATCCTACCTGACAGAGTTTCCCTTGTCAACTTCCATTCATGCCAGCTCCTTTAAGCAGCGTGCAAGGAGATAGCTGCTGAATAATACATGGGGGGCATTAAGCCTGACTTTAGATGGCACAGAGCACGTACAAATGTGAGATGACAAAGTGGGCTATGGCTCGAAGAAGAGCAAGAGCCAGATTTAGAAATAATATACTGTTAGGAATAGATAGTCAGTATAAGAGGCAGGAGAAGTTGGGAGATACAGACATGAGTGTATTAACTGTTAACTTAATATTTCTTTCTATGCTGATGCTGTTATACACAGAGGAGAGTCAGTGTGCCATCCTGTCGCCATGCCAACCGGTGGCAAAACTAGTGAGCCTTTTCGGGCGTGACAGATGAAAGTAATCTTTTCTTTATAGAATGGGACAAGACATCAAGCAGCAGAGCCTCCTCCTGTGCTGAGTGGAACCAGAGCACTGGGTGATATTACCACTTCCTGTAAGTCTGCGGGAGGCTGCTGTCATTGGCAGGCCATGCGAATAAAATCGGCACTAAAAAGCCCATAAAAAGAAGAGAGACACTCTGTTAGTCCCTGATACATGTGGCAGTATATTTGGTGTTGAAGGAACCTCACAAAGGCGTTCACAGAGCCTGCATTGGAAAATTCATGAGCTCAGCCTCCCATCACACCAGTGATCTCAGCAGGCGCTAAACATCACTGATTGCTGCCAAGGACCCCGGCCAAAATCGAAGAGGCCATTCATTCATAATACAAACAGAACTGAGACACTATTGAAAGATGATGAGAATGTGTTACTGGATGATGCAAAGAGGCCATTTGCTTCATATAGGTCAAAATATGCATTCATTAGCCTAATGAAGAAATAATTACGTCAGCTAAATAGATGGAAAGTTGATAAAAAATGATGAATCTGATTATTACAATCAGCAGTGTAGAAAGACAAAGCAAATGGAGCAGACATATCACACAGTCATGCACAATTCCCGATGATGAAGTTATGAGCTGCAGAAGTTAACGATGGCAAGGTGTTTGGATTTGCTGCTGCATTATGAGCATTTGAACAGCTCTCTAATTGAAAGTGAATAATGTAGTAATTTCTTCATTGCCTTGTAACAATAAAAGCATCCAACATCTGTGAGGCCTTCGTGTTGTCTAACAAATTAGCGGCGGCTCCATGCTAACGCAGCACCACCGATATGCGTGTTATAAGAGCCCGCGCATAATAAGGCAGAAGAGAAATTGTGTGTCTTTGTAATTGAGTTGAAGGCACTGACTGTGATTAATGTGTTTAAGCTCGGCTCGGGCTGCTTGAGTGCAACAGCACTGCAGGTAACACAAACACAAAGTCAGCATATGCAGAAATACTTACTTTGTATGGCTGTATCTAAACTTAACAGCAACCCAGCGGCATAGCTAATGAAGGAAGAGGGACAGGCTGATATCTCAGACAGACACTCAATAACCCATGATGCTTTAAGGCTGTGGGATCCCAAAGCATAGCAGTACACAGATTGCAGCCGGCACGGCGTAACATATTGTGAGGCTATGCAAGAATGCACAACAAAAGGAATCATTTGACAAAAAATTGGCTGTGTGTACAAAGTCTGTGCTTGGGTGGATAGCCTATATATATATATTTCTGGTTCTGGGTGCTGAATTGCTCTGACTGAAATGTTAGACATGCTCACTGTCATTATAACTCAAATCAAATTCAGTAAACAGAGTTTGTTCAGCGGAGACTCTAAACCTACTTTGCTGTGGGCTGCGAAATAAGACATTTTCTGATGACTGAATCTGGGAAAGCACTAAGAGACACAACAAAGAGGAACTCTCCCAAATGTGCGGTCATAAAAGCTCTACACACTCTCAACAGCTCACCTACTCACATTCCTGCTCCATTAAACTGGCATCTTATTATTTCCTCTGCGTGCTTTTGGGAACTCCATTAGCAGCAGGCTAATACATTTTCTGAATTTGTCAACACCCTCCACAGAAGAGTTTTGTCTAAACAAAACTAAGAGTCGACTGCAGCCATGCTGGCTGCTCTGTGAGGCTGTACTTACACACAGTGGTGCTTTAAGCTAAATGCTGATGTCAGCATGCTAACATGCTCTCAATGACAATGTGAGCATTATGAGCATAGCAGGTATAATGTTGACCACATTTACCATCCTAGTTTGGTGTGTTAGCATGCTAACATTGGCTAATTACCACTAAACACAACGTACACCAGAGGGTGATGAAAATGTCATTAGTTTTGCAGATATTTGGTCATAAACCAAAGCATTGGACTACCAGGCGATGGCACTAGATGGAAAGCCAATCCATCCATTAGTTGTTGAGCTATTTCAGTCTGGACCAAAGTGGTGGACTGACAGACCGACAGACATTGCCATCCCTAAAGTCATGCTGCTAGCATGGCTAAAAACACATTTTGGAGCTTTACTTTGTTTGCAGTGCAGCTAGATGTGATATAACCAACAATATGAAACTCGGCCTCCTTTTGAGTAATATAGATTTAAAGAAAAGAAATTGATTGATGCAGTGGTGGGAGCTATTGTAGGGGTACCTCAATCAACTTCCCTTTGTTTTTTGCAGTAATTCTTATGGGTATGGACGCTGTACAACTCCTGACAAATTCACAATGGAATGACGTCCTACACTGAATCACAGGAAAAATGAATACTGCCAAAACTTCAGAGACAAAAACCAGGAAACATTCTCCCGGGTCCACTTAACCACTACACCGCTCTCAATCATTCAGACGCTCTTTAGGAGAAGAGCTGTCATACGTTCCATCATGTTCTCAACAGAAGCACCCTGAAAGAGGCAGAGTCATGAATAAATCATATATGTCTTCGCCTTTAATACTGGCACTCCATTAAGAGGAAATTGCATTTGTTTAATAACACAGAGTGACAGTATTTTGATGTACACTTCAGCTGCTGGACTGGTATGCACAGTTGAGTTTGGCCTGGACGGGCTCCCAAATCCTGCCAAGGAAAAGGTGACACTGGAGTGGGAGCTGTGCAAAGAAAGAATAGATGGTGGAGATCCAGCAACAATCTAAAAAAAACTAATTAAAAGTGTTCCAGTGGAGCCATGTGGATAGGACAACCTACTGTCTTTATCACAGATAGCCAAATTACCTGACTGCTACAGAATATAGCGCCTGCATACTAACAATAGCATTAAATAAGCATTACCACAATTCTTGGATAAATCAAGAGGAACACACACTGACACTCCCTCCACATTTGAATGTCCTCACTCCTGGGGGTCATTTATTCATGTTAGTCAGCTCTTCAATTATTTATTGTAAATTTAGTATCACTCCAGATCTCTCTTGGGGACAAAATTATACTCTCAGCAGGGAATCAAACCTCCAGCTATAATGGCTTTGGTATTCATCAGCACTCGTGCCAATGGCAATTAGGGATGTAATGGCTCCCAGGCCAAAAACCCCCACACCACAAAGTACGCTGGGCGGAGATGCTCAACAAGCTGAAGCTAATGTATGTGTATAGATTTTGTAGAGGTATCGGCGGAGCTATGTGTTGCTGTGGAGCTCATGACAATAGGCCTTTTCAAGAACAGAGACGTATGGTTTTCTTGTCATAAGATGACACTAGTGTCATTAGCATGTGCTAGAAATGCCTCAGAAAGCGAAAGGATGGCCATCTTGACTTTGAAGTAGACTGTAATTTTTAATCCCCTCCAGCTAAAGAAATGGTAATGTGCTGTTTATGGGCTATCAGTTTCCAGCTAGCGTGTGCCAGCCCCTTATTACCAAATAGGATGACAGTTTAATGAGCCCCTTGCTTGGTGTCAGCAACACATTGTGAAATTGCGCCTGCTGCCATATTGTGTGCGCCCACTTGAGCAGTTGAGCAAGCCGCACAACCAATCATTAACTTGCCGTCTCTTCCCACATTTGTGACGTGTTACTCACCTGATTCCCGTTCCTTTGTTTAGCCTGAGCACTTGCATGTCGCTGGTTTCCCAGCCTCCGTGTCCCTGAGAACTGCTTTATTCTGTTTAAGGCATGCAGTGTTTTTAGGATACTGAGGTGAACCTGAACATGTCTTTGGTGGTTGTCAGGGGAGAGATTAATGCTATCCATGGCTGTTTAGCAAGTCAAGGTGTTCAGGACTGTATTTTAGCAACAAAAATCAGGCAGATGACTGAGATTCATGCGCATAGGTGAAAGGAATAGAAACATAATTGCTTTTGCAAGTAAAAGGAATTGGTATCTACTACAATAATATAAAACCATAGACCTAACATGAACAAAAATACCAAGTCCATGCATTACCATATACCCCATAAAAACTCAATGAAACTCAGCCTGACTGCAACAATGAAAGGGTGCCCCCTAGTGACAGCAGAGGGTGCATTCAAGACAAGACAATGGGTCGACACTAATAGTGACACTGCAGCCACAGGCCTTAATGATGTAGATGACGGCGTATGTTAGATGGCTGATTGCACGCCTTAGGGTTGCAGCAGGAGTCGGATCCAGAACTCCAGTCTCTGGTCTTTCACTTCCTGCCTTGGCCTCGTCACTGCACCGTTCCCCTTCCCACTCTGTGCTCCCGTCTCAGAGCCTCAGAGAGTGAAGTGACCTTTTTTAGAAATCTTCCTGTGACTGATGGACTAGAGAGAGTAGCACTGCAGGTGGTGCCGTCAAAATCCATTTATCTCTCTGCCAGTGCCAGGAGGACAAACCAATCTTACACCCCTCTCCCCCCGAAAAAAGCAAGCCCCTTCTTTAAGCAGCATTCAGATCTCCTGTAGTTGGAGAGTGTGCAAGCGCTGATACATCATGTCTGCACTGAGTGGCTTGGAGGTAATTCGTTACTGCACACAATCTAAAGCTCATTTCCCCTGAACAACCCCCACTACCCCTCCCCCTCCTCTCAACAACTGCCAGTCCTGCTGGTAACTCATCTGATGCTGAGTCCCCACTGACAGCGGATCACTTCTCCTTCATTTGGGAGAAAAGTCATCGTCCATTGATGTCCTCCCAGCATGGAGCAACATCAAGAGAGGACTTCTCCTTCAAAGAGCTCTCATGATTCACATTTGAATTGATATTTAAAAGGTGTACTCAAAGAAAGAGAGCTACCTTTCAGAAATACAACAAACATTTTCTTGTCTAAGTGGGCAGGTGAAATTTAGAGAGTGTTCTTCCAGGTAATAGTGCATTTATTTAATTGAATATTTAAAGCTGCTATAATCACTGTTTTTATATGAACAATGGATGCGTAATGTGAAAGGGGTCGCTCATAGTGATGAACCCACAGAGATTTATTACAAGACTCTGCAGTCTCTCCTCAGCTCTAAAGAGCATTTTAGCATCTTTCAGCACATTGTTTTGGTTTTACGCCTGCAACTTTACTGTTTTCATTCGCTCTTATCGCTCTCATCAGCATTGTTTCCAGATGCAGCAGTCAGCTGTTTTCAGCAAAAGCACTAATAAACAGCTCAATATATCAGCTTAAAAGGTGTATATATCAGTGTTGTGTTTACAGGTTGTTTCCACTGCCCCCAAGTGGCCAAAGAATCTGTTATTGATTGCCCCATAAAAGGTTTTATCTGCAGTTTGTGGGTAGGTGGAATACACAATAGCACACAACCCATTTCTGTCTACATTACTGCAATGTTGCCAGATCCCTGGTAAGCAAAATAGAAAAAAATCCAGTCTCAAATTCTCATGTTTTTACAAATTTGAATGAGATTTAGGTCTGGAGAAGGGACAAACTGTGTTTAACTATGCTGAGATTAACTATTATCTTAATTACATTTGTTAAACCAGCAGTCGTCTGTAATAAAAAGTGTAAAAAAAAATTAAAAAAAACCGACAAGTTGTGGTTTTATGTGCTGGACTATTTCTTGGCCGGGAACAGCAACTTCCTAAAATCTCTGCTGGTTGCCTGGCAACATCACTGTGACTCCAGGAAGTTATAGCACCAGACCAAAGAATAGTGGCACATAACGCCCCATAAAACCACAAATGGAAGTTTTTTACACATCAGTTTTTGTACTGATTAAACAAACAAGATATAACGTGTTAATTAGTTAGCTTTAGAGGTGTCGGTAGGCGGATTTTGTTACCAGGCTAGCTGTTTCTCCTTGTCAAGTCTATGTGCTAGCTAAGCTAATCAGCTGCTAGCGGTAGCTTTATATGTAATGGACAGAGGTTAGAGTGGTATCGATCTTCTCCTCTAACTCGCAGCAAAAAAGCGAATAAGCATATTTCCCAAACTGTCAGACTATTCCTTTAAGCTATGTGGTTGTAACTACAAACATCTGTAAAGCTGTCGATAGCCGTTAGTGAGTATTATTTGTTGCCCTTAGAAAGTCTTTATTACACTAATAAGGATGATTTGTTGCTTTTAGTTCTGTCGTATTGCCCACAGCAGCCCAGTTTCTCCTTTGAGATGAAAACAGTTTAGGTTATCTTGATGTAGACCGGCCTCAGTGACTCGACTCACCGTGCTGGGCCTCCTTCTGCTCCAGCTCCTGCCTGAGCTGCTGCTGCTGCTCCTTCATCCTGGCCAGCTCCTGGCTGCTCCCCGAGCTGAGGCTGTGCAGCCTCTTGGCCAGAGCCTCCAGCCGGTCCCGCTCCAGGTACACCGCCTTCATCTCAGCTCTCAGCTCCTTGGCACTGCTGAAGTCATTACCTGCACCACAGGAGGACATTAAGCTTACACCGCCCATTAATGAGCGCCTCAATCATTAATAGCGTAATTAAGTGAGGCTAATGGTGGGCGATTCAAGTAAATGAGGTAAATAAAAGACAGGAATTGTAGGAAGGGTTGCACTGGGGTGTGGTGGAGTGGAGAGTTACCTGAGATGGCCGCCAGTTTGGCCTCATGCAGTGCCAAAAGCTGAGTTTCAGTCTCGCTGACTTTCCTCCTCAGGCTGCTGCCCAGCCTCTGACTCATGACCACCTGGGGAAAAGAAGGAGAAGAAGAGGCGGAGGGGGGAGGGTGGTAACTAACAAAACCTTTGCAGACACATGGATCCCACAGGATGCATAGCTCATTTCCAATTCCGCTTTCATTTACTTTTTGACACTCATTCTTACAAGACCTTACAGATTCATTTCCGTCCTTCTGTGTTCGCCCTGCTTTGAATACACAGCAGAGCATCAACGCTGATGTGTTACCTTGTCTATAACCTTTAGAAAGAAAGAGAGTGCGTCTCCTTTCCCGTGGACAGACAGGGAAATGTGAAATCTCCATAAAAGATGCCATTAGAATGTCAGAGAGGAAAAAGGCCCTGAATGTCACGGGCCTGATGGGGATGCAGCACCTCAGCTCTGCAGTATTCACAGAGGAGTTGATGGCTTCAGATACAGCCTGTCTGGCCCCCATCTGCCCTCACTCTGCCCTTTAAACCTCTGTTCTTTCCAATGTATTCACTTTGAGTTATAGCCAGATACAATCCCCATGATGCGCTTCCTTCTTTTGAGGAACTATTTTCACCACTCAAAGGGATGTGGAGCCGGATTTTCTGACGCATTTTTTTCTTCTTGAATCTGACACAGTTTTGTGCAACACTTTGAAAAGGCAGTCAAATAGGTTGGTATTTCTGAGGCAGAACATCTCCAGGGAGTTTTCTTCCCAGAAGAAATATAGAAAACAGTTTTTTGAAACAGGCTTGCATAATTTTATTTCATGCATTACATGGACTGGAAACTGCTCTGAAGTGTTTTCAAATTGTAGAAATTCTGAAATTGGTGATTTAATTTTGAAAACATCAGGCTATTTGTCAATTTTGAAAAAGTCAATAGAGAAAGTGAAAGGTACTTTCATGCCAGCAATCATTTTGTCACAGCAGGTGTGCCATTTTCCACATGGTGGATAACTCATTCAGGATCAAAACTTTTCATTTCAACTTAACAATGGACAATCTTGTGACTGTGGTAAAAGTGTCTCTTCGTGGAAAGCCTAAATATTCCTTTGAGGATATATTTGATGATGTGTTTCTAAAGGACACAGTGACAGTAAAGAGGTGTTTTCCGAGCCCCCTGTCGCCTGCTGTGCCTCTCTCCCTGCATAATTAAACCACTACTTCTTACAGTTTTCTGCTGCTTCTGGCTTTTTCCAGCTGCAGAGATCCATGTATAGATATCAGTGAGAGGGACAAGCAAGAGGGAACTCCAGAGACACAGCACATACAAAGGGAAGCAGGCAAAGCCATTCACACACAGGAATACACCAGTGACACACACATAGAAAACACACCAAATCCATGCTAGCTCAACAGATATTTTACATACACCTATGAAAATCCACTGACCATATCCAAAATAAAAACTGGCTGTGGCTGTAAAATAAAAACTACTACAGTTAAATCCCTTACTAAAGTTAGGAAATTCATAACTTTACAAATTCAGCTGCTTATTTCTTTTCAGAAATACACAGAAACAGACAAACGGATAGTTGTGTTTTTCTAGCGTTGTTTTAGGGAGGATTTTTTTCAAAACGACGTCTCTTACATGACTCCACTCAACTATGGAGAGTTCACTGCCTTGTCAAACAGAAATAAGCACAGGAATACAGACACTGACATTTAGTATGCATATACAAATGCTGACACACAGTACATACTTTCTGTTTGGACTTACTACCCATTAGATACTCATACACACATTCAGTCATTGTTGGCATGCTGAGGGGAGGCTGAGCTGTTATGGACTAAACTGGGTCAGAGGAAAAGTGGCTTACTTTAGCAGTGGCTTCCTTGATGGACAGATTCAATACCTGCTCCTGCTCCTGAAGTCTGCAAAAAGGAAATAAAAATGTTAGAGTGCAGTACTAAAAGGAATGTCTATAGATGTCAATGGGAGGATAAAAAGCCCACCAGTTTATTCTGTTATCTACTCATCTGGCTGCTAAACACAGAGTGGTTTATCATCTATCAAGAGAGTTACTGAATCTTTTATAACTTTATAAAGTAATATCTTAAAAGATCTCATCCAGTGGATAAGAGCAAAGGAGTAGGCACTAATTATTCACTCATAAGTCTAAATCCTTTCATCCATAGTGGACAAACAGCAAAAAAACTCCAAGCAAAAACCTGCAGATATCCACAACCAGAATATGAGGTTTACATAGTGTATAGTTGGATGTAAAATGTTGATGTACACTGATATTGTGTGCAAACAGGAAAGCATATAAGGCCTGTATTTTGAGGCCAAATTCCGCATTTGGAATCAAAGCTCTAACCAGTGAATTTTAGGCATTTTTGCTTTAAAAAAATTACAATGATTATTTGCTTATCAAAATTAATTTTCTGATGATCAACTAATCGATTAAAGGAGAGGTTTAAAATTTGGGGAAATATGCTTATTCGCTTTCTTGCCGAGAGTAAGATGAGAAGATCGATGCCACTCTTGTATCTGCCCATTTATTATGAAGCTACAGCCAGCAGTCGGTTAGCTTAGCTTAGCATAAAGACTGGAAACAGGGGGAAACAGCTAGCCTGGCTCTAGCCAAAAGTAACAAAATCCGTCTACCAGCACCTCAAAAGCTCACTGATTAACATGTTATGTCTTGTTTATTTAATCCGTACAAAAAAAACGAAGAGTAAAACCAACAATTTGTGGTTTTATGGGGGTTATTTGCCGGATGTAGTGACTTCCTACCAACTGCTGACTGTTTTTTCTTTTACATTGAAGTGAAATCTTCACATCTAACTGTCAGCAAGAAAGCAAATGAGCTTATTTCCTAAAATGTAGAACTATTCCTTTAATCAACTTGTTGTTTTAGCTCTAGGAAAAATGAAGTATCCTTCACCATTCACCAGTTCCACTCTGAAGCAAAGCTACAGTGTCGTGTTGTTCATTCTCCAGTAACTGTTCTAGTTTAGACGCCTACTCAATCTTTAAGGTAATAATCTTGCCTGTCACTTTTAATTTCTAAATGCAAAATGTGAAAAATGTAAGGAACTCAGATACTACTGTACAAAAGCTCTTTTTAAAATTAGCTTGCTGTGGTTTATATCTGAAATCAAGTAGATGGAAATCTGGGTAAAGCCGCAGAGCTCAAAACGAGGCTGTGAGATGATGTGTTTCTTAGTGACAGTTTAAATCTGTCACTTCAGATTGTCCTGTGACATACAGTTGGCTGAATTTTTTATTGTTCGTACAATAATAGCAACCTGTAATGCAACTTCCATGATAACAAAAACAGATGAAAATACAGATTAATTTATGTGTTTTCATTGACAGGCCCATTGGATTTAACTGTCTAGATGAATATTTCAGATATCAGGGGTAAACGTCATTTTAATAATGTTATTACTGTGCATGTATGTTAACATGCAAACAGGACAAACCATTAAGGTCACATTATTTGGTGACAGAGATATAAATCAATTAGTAGATGGACAAAAGGAGCATGAAATCCATTATGCACAACACAGTCACCTTGAGGTAGTCCCAATCGTCTCATATCAAAAAAATCAGTATGCCCTTTTAATGTTATTCAAGCTGATGCTCAGGGTGAGTCAGTGTAAAATGTTGCCTCTGAACTTCAATGTCACAACACCCTTTTTTGGGAGGGATGCAGCTACTCTGGATAGTGTGGATTTCTTTAATCCAGAGCCCATGAGGAAATAAACCTTGATATGAGAAAGAAATGTCCTGTGTTATTTGGAAAGCGAACTGCAACACAATCATCACAATGACCCAAAGCACGCCACATGGAGAAGCGCAGCTGAATATCCAATCTGAGGTCGCAATTTCAATCAGTAGCGGGTATAAATGCGTTCCAGTTGGGGTGAGAATATGTCAGATATCAAATTATGCCAGTGATGGTGGGTCACACCACCGAGAAGGCGATAAGTACAACTTACATGTCTTTCTAACGAGTGGCAAGACAGAGAGGCTTTCCATAGTGCTCCCTCGCAAGCTATTAACTTCAGAGGATATGATGCAAAGTAATCATTTGCATCTGAGAAAAACCATTAAAATTCAAAGCAGATTCAAGCAGGTGTGAGAGAAGAGGACTGAGGACGCAGGGGATGCGAGGAATGAAGAAAAAGTAGTTGTGGCTGTGTGATACATCCTCTCTGAACCTGAAAATAAATAAATCATTCCTCATAAAGTACAAAGTTACAAATGATTGCATTACATCACATTCATTTGGCAGGCGCTTTTGTCCAAAGCGACTTACAATAAGTGCGTTCAAGCTCCATAGACACAAGAGCTAAATGTCATTTTATCTTAGTTTAGTTATTTCTTTGTATGTGAAAATACCATATCTGTATTTCCTTCTTCAGCTGTCAAGCTCTTCTATGCAGTTATCTGAGATGTTAATTGGGTTGAAACATGATGGTGTGATTTTGACTCAGTTGTACTTTCTTGGCACGAGATCAGACAATCCTGCTGTTAGACTGAGTCAAAATGCCACTTTGTCTGTCAGAGGATGAATGAAGCTGGGAGGCAAAGATTTAGTGAAATAGAGGATTTGCACTGACACATCCTCTTCCAGACGAGCTCAATCAATGATAAGAAAATACGTGACATGATACAGGGAAAACATTCACGGTCTGATGATTGCTATAGTGTCACTACCACTGGCAGCTCTCTAGCAGCCTCACATGGTAACTGACGGCACTGCAGGAACTGTGAGCGCTATCCACTGCATGATAACAGGTGAATGTGGGATTTGTACTATACATGTTAAACTTACAAAAAAAAGTGTCAAAGTATTCAGAATATTCTTCTTCTTTGCTGGCATTTTTATATTATTGTTTTACAACTGCTGTTGTCTGATGCTGCTGCCACTAGTGGTGAGAAGAATAAATGCACAGAAAGATAGAGGGGTTAACAGTAAGTGAACTGCTCACTAAACATAAAACAGTTTTCAGTTTTGACTAATCATACAAGACATTGCATGCTTTATATTCCACTGAGTTGTTTTATTTATTTATTTTTTTAGTGTGATTTTGGTGGCTAACTTCACCCCAACAGATAAATGTTTTCATATTTTTTACATCATAATAATATTAATAGCAAATTGATCTCTAATGTGTCTCTCTATCATAGTAAACTCCACTGAATCAGTGTCCTTCAGATTACTAAAAAAAATCTACATTCAAGTTAATAATTGATAATACCAATGATTGTATTTCAGTAGTTAAGGGACTGCTGCTCTTTAATATGTTGCAGCTGTTGGAGATGAGAGCTAACACTCCTGCAGTCAGAGGAGGAAACTGCTTTGTGGCGAACAAACAAATGTAGACGTCATGGCTGGCATGGAGGATGCAGTGATAGAAGGAAAGCTGGTGTAGATTGTTGTTTTCTGTATTCCCTAATATTTGTCATTGTTGATGCTCGTTTTGTTGTTGCATTTGTTTGCTGTTTACAATACATGACATGATTTCTTAATTTCCTGTCATTTACAAACTGTCAAAATATCCCTGACTGTGAGCATATTTGAGGGTTATTTTTTGTCTCATATGATCTATATTGTATATAATATATGTAAATATATAAATAGCATAAAATGATAATAATATTAATGTATTAATCATAATTACTGGTATGAATTATACTACTATAAGAGCAACCTTTAGCCTATAGCCAATTTAGCCAGTCAAATTTGACTCCAGTGACCAATAGGAAAAAACATCACAATAAGGTGTAAGGTGTGAAAATGTTTCTTAATGGAACATTCCAATTTGACATTTACATTTTCCACGTGCATTTGCACATTTTCTCAACTATGTTGGACTATGTAGAGCAGAAGCGCACACTTTCCGGGCAGCAAAAGCCAGTAATATGGCCAAAGATCTGCAGTGAATGCTTGCGTTCCTCATTTGGATTTGTCTCTGTTTATTTACTGATCACATCATCACAAAACTGATGTGTAAATTTCCCTAAATCGAGTCCTGTGCCAGGGAACAGCAGGTTTGACTCACTGATCACCTAGAGTTTTTTTATGGAGCCTCATATTTGATTAATAACGAGAAAAACTGACTAATTTAAATGTGAAAATGCCTCATGCAATCATTCTAATGGGAATAAAGCATTTATATGAAATATGTTTGAATGGACAAACTTTGGTATGAGCCTTTATATCTTTATTCACAGAAAATTTGTACTAAACGTGCACATGTCTATAACAACCTTTCAACATTCATGTAAACAAAATGATTTGGTGTAAGAAGAAACTGGTAAAACATCCTGCATGTATGTGACACTGACCTGAGCATGGAAGGCGGAGGAGAGATGGAGATCTGCCTGCGGTTTTCAGAGGTGACGAGGTCCTGCAGGGTTTGGCTCACGTCGCGGAGCTGGGCCATGGTGCAGCTCCTCAGCACGGAGCCCTCCAGCTCCTCAGCCTCCACCTGCTGCTCCTCCTGCTGGATCTGCTGGTCCAGGCGCCGACTGCAGTCCTTCAGCTCCGTCAGCCTCCGCTGCAGCTCTGCTATCTCCTCCTGCACAGGTTGTGAGTTTGATCCTTGCGTTAATTTTCAGGCGTTACTGATCAATTTAAGTTATTGTTATTGTTCTCTATGTGTGTTGGACACGACATTAGTAGTACTTTAATTATCCAAACCAGTACAATTAGCACTATATTTAAGCACATAACCTGAAACAGAACCAAACTTTCTGTAATTCACTTATAAAAATAGAGCTGCAAATATGAGAACAACTATAAGTCTTACAGTATGTAGTAATATACGTTTCATATTAGGAGGACTAACAATAACATTAGGTACTTTACATCAGGTATTTATGTAGAGGTAGAAATTTCATTCATTTAACAAGAGTGAGGGAAGAAAAAGCAATAGTAGTGCTCAAATGCAGGGAACATCAGACAGGTCAGGGACACACACACACACACACACACACAAACACACACACACACACACACACACACACACACGACATAATGTGAGCTGAATTTACCTCTACCAGCCATTTCTCTTGGATCAGACGATCTCTTCGATGCAGTGGACCATGCAATGACTCAGACTGCTCCCCTGCATCAGGCTCTGCACCCTCCCTGACAACCAGTCACAACAAAACACACACAGTCACTATAAAAGCCTCAGCAGTGGTGTTTTAACGTCTTTAATCATGACTTATAGTCTTTCATAACCACATTTCCGGGGCCTTTTGGTCAGGAGCAGTTAAAGTGAGTTGATATGTGCACTGTGTTATTTATTTTCTCACTGAGATGGAAGGAAATACTGCTGTGAACAGAAGTGACCCTTAATGTTTTTTCCTGTTTTTTAGCATTTTACAAACAGAGACTCTGAGATACGGGTATGTATGGAAAACATACTAACACATTAACGCATTGCTGCGTGAGCTTTAGTTTACGTTTGTTCAGGATACCCACTGGAGAGGCCCCACCTGATTTCCTTCCTGTTACAGGAGCTATTTTTGACATCCCTCCCTCTGTCCTACAACATTATAGTGGAAGATGGAGCACGATCATGATCACAAGAAGAAAGCTTATAAACTCAATTTCACCACATAAAGCTGTGAAAATGCAGATTTCACCAAGAGCTGAACAACCTGTCGACTTCAACACTGCAAACCCAGCAGGGCTGTGAGGCAACCATGTTGATCACCATGTAATAGTATCAGATTGTCGTTAAATCACAATATAAGGTTTTTGCAATAAACAATTCTGTTGTCTAAATAAATGACACAAAACCAGTACTAATTAAAGTCTGTCGTAAAATGAAATCTGAAACAAAATAGGAAAATATTTTTTTGAATTCAGCCACATTTCATATTACTCTTCACCTCACTGCAGCTAACATTCATTTAAACATGTGAACATTATTAAACGTGATTCTCCATATGTCAATAAGGAGAAACATTATATACTTTAGTATCAAAACAGTATCTTATGAATGCTGTGATATTAATAATAGTAATAATATCAGAAAACCTTTGAAAGTTTTTGGCTCATAAATTAGCATGACAGTATCTATGGAACATGATGTTCATTTCTGCTGGGTGTGACCACAGGAGAGTGTGAGTTGTGTATACACTAGTAATGCATCATGGAAATCATCGTTGTGTGACTGACCTGCATTGACTGAAGTCTGCCCTCTGGAGGGCGCTGTGCACCACCTGTCTGAGCCGCTCAAGGAACAGGGCCACGCTGGGCTGCCTGGAGGGTAAACCCAGCTTCAGAGCCCCTCGCTCCCTGCACAGCTCCTCCAGCTTTTTCCCGAAACGCTCAGCTGAAAACACACATACACACACATACTGAATAACATGCAGCATCAAATGTTAAAAAGTAGCAACTAGGTTCAAGTGAGAAGTCAATGTAGAAACTTAGGATCTCCATGCAGGTACAGCTGCGTTGTGACTGTACAGAAAGCAGATTACTCTCTAGGTCATAACGTAGCCTATATTCACTGCAATAACATGACTGCACACACATTGCTCCTTATTCAATTATCAAATCATCCCTTAACTAGAAGACATTTCTAAAGAGAGCAAACTTCTGTCAATACTGAACAATTCTCAGCTTGCTGTTTCATTATTTAAACCTTAAGAAGCCTTCATTTCTGGACCCTGTGCACACACGACAGATCTGGAATCAACCCTCTCTGTTGGGTTTAAAAATGATAACCATCTATGGGTAAAACATCCAGATCTTCACCAGCAAGAAAATCGAATCAGCTGTCTTAGTTCTTGTTCACAACATTTCTTGGAAAGCTGTTCTTAAGCTTTTCAGGCATCCTGCCGACAGAAAAACAGAAACAGCCGTTAGCAGGGGTGGAAAAGAACTTCAAGTTCAAAATGTCAGAAAGAGGTTTATGGTATCAAAAGGCAAACAGAAATCCTGACAAGACATACTGACCCAAATAATCACTCCGCTTAAACAGTTCAAGGACACAACGACAGCAGATGTTGGTATTTATTTCTGTCACAAGGTCCAAGAAATGGGTCAGAATACTGTCCTCTTATAAACTTTTCTCTGGCCAGCTAGAAAAAAAGATTCAGTTTCTTCTGGAGACGGATTCAAAATAAAGTCCAGATTAAATTTGTTAGGTTTGAGGACTCTCTGGTTCTTTCCCATGCAGTGTTCAAAGTTAAAACATCAAAAGCTAAATGTCTGTGATGAAACATGAAATAGGGTTCACAAAGGCCCAGAAGCCACAGGTTTTTCTTGTAAATAAATGTGGAATTTGATTCAGCTTTACCTACTCTCTGTGCTTCTCTCAGTAGTTTCACAATGTCCAGGTTTTAGTTTTACTTGGCTGACTGATCTGATGTGGTGAGCACTAACCTGTACACATCAGGAAAACCAAGCAAGACCAGACAGACTCTGCTCAACCCTTCAGCTTATAATACAGAAAACCACTACTGCTAATGTCACTACTACTACTATTACTACTACTGCTGTGTCAACTCAACTGTCAAACTAATCCTCCAATCCAAGACAACAATGGTATTATTTGTACCAACCGTCCAATAACAGACACTATGTGTATAGGCCACATTGTTAAAAAAAAAAAAAAAAAAGATATTTTTATTAATCACTGGGGATTTTCAGTAAGAGTCACTAAACTCTCCAGTAAGTTCGATGTGAACTGTATGTCAGTCAGTAAACAACAAACTGTTTCTTCAGCTCTAATCAATGTGTGGCTGTCTGCCCTCACGTGCTTTGTCAAACATCTCAGTATGGTCCACAACTAATTCAGTTAGCAAGAAATCCAATAAAAGCAACATGGTGACTTCCCATATCTCCCCTCATCTTACAGTAAACACAAACGTCAAAATGATAAATGTCTGGATCCTGACTGAACATGTCAGTGAAACCTGGATATAAATGAAGAATCCCACAGAGTTACTGTATGTTAAGCTGTTGCAGCTTCCTGTCCACCCAGTCCCATGTCATGTTTACTGTCCTCTTTCCATTATACAACATTTAAAAACAAAACAATGTTCTTGAGGAGGAGGGAAATAATTTTATCAAAAAATTAGATTTGTAAAACTATCAAAATAATGGTATAAAACATGTGAGAAATGTAAGTGAGTTCAGTGTAAGCTCTCTACAATCCATCCACAGCTACAGTGCCTCATCAACCAAAGCTGTAATGACCTACTTATTAAAGCAACGGCTCAACTGAATGTCTTAGTTCACCTGCGTCATAGTCGTCATCCAAAATGGCCTTCTGCTGGAGTCTCTGCAGCTTCAACATCATGGACTCGATCTGAGAGGGAGACACAACAGACAGAAGACAGAACAGATTACACAACAGTCCAGAGGGCAATGCTCTTTAAACAGCATTGCCCAAAAAAAAAATGTGTGGGTGCAAAGACCGTCATTTCAAAGTGACACCGGGTCAGCAAGTTTAGGTCTGGGTATGAAGTTTAAAACCTCATCATCTTTACTAAGTGTTGCTACTCAGACTCTGTCTCATCAGGGAAGACTAATCGACCAATCTGAATGTTTTTAAAGTTTTTCTTTACCTTCTCAGCATTTGTCTGTCACTGACAATTTAAGCAGTTTCACCTGTTCAGTTTAGCATGTAAACTCCTTTACATTAAGGAATTGGTTCCCAACTTTGGGAATTACAGCTTCATAAAACTGTATTTATTTTTTGGGACATTTCTCCAATATTTGCTTTTTCTTGTGAAACAATGGGTAGTTTTGCCTCATTCTGTCCTGTAAAAACATTCAAATTAAACAACCTCAGAAGGTAAAACTTACTCTTTGCTATGTAACTTTTGTGGCTTGTGAGTAAGCAGTTGTATGTTGAAGCATACAGTACCGTGTAGAGCTGCAGATAGATAGCAGATAGAGCTATACGTGTGTGTTGATTTTTTTAGATGCTCAGTAAGCTTCAGTATGTGTTTACCCTCAGAAAAACAAGCACACTGTCTTCCTAGTTTGCTCTTGGTCTTAAAGAAATAGCATGACATTTTGGGAAATACGCTTATTTGCTTTCTTGCAGAGAGTTCGATGAGAGTGTCTGTACGCTAAATATGAAGCTAGAGCCAGCTGCTGGCTGCTTTACTATACAGAAATGAGGGTGGTATCAATCTTCTCATCTAACTCTTGGCAAGAAAGCAAGTAAGCTTGTTTCCCACAAAGTCAACCTATTTTTTTAAAAGAACATCTTGATGTGCTTTGGCCTGGTCTTGGAATTGACTTGAACTCAATAAAGGCGATTGTGACTACAGCCCTGCATCTCATCATCACATCAGGAGCCAATCATGCCCACCTTAGTGTGAGTGCGGTTCTTTTGGAGGCAGTCTTGCAGCACACCCTCGTACTTCTTCACCAGGTTGTCCCAGGCTTGGTCGGAGGCAGGCGTGGCGCTCTCGTATCCGGAGGTGACAGAAGAGGCGGAGGCAGTGTCTGAGTCCACAGACAGTGAGGAGGTGATCTCTATGTCCAGAGATCGGGAGTCACAGTCAGGCAGGTCGGACGTGACCTCCCTGCCACTCCACAGACATTCCCGCCAAAACCTCCCACCTAATGACAGCTCCTCTCTCTCTGCCTGGCTGCCTGGGGTGGAGGAGGGCAGTGATTGGACAGGAGTTGACTGCTTTGAGACATTGTGCTCAATGGATAAGGTTGCTGGTTTTGTTTGAGGCAAACAATGTGCTTTAGTTGACTGATTTAGTGGTTCCTGTTCCCGGGATGGTGTGGCAGTGGTTGTGTCTGTCCTCTGGCTGGAGCTGAGAGACTGTTGGATGAAACTGAAGCTGGAGTTGAAGGAGTCCGGTGGTGAGGACTGGAGGGCCGGGCTTGGGCTTAAGATGAGTTCATTCTGTGGCAGAGAGGATGGACCCCGGTGGCTGGATGTACCATTAATGGGAGTGCAGCCCACAGGGGGAAGAGGACGGGTAACAGAGCAGAGAAAACTCTTACTCTTCCAGGAGCTACATGTAAGTTTATCATGCTGTTGCTGATTCATTAAGGACACTTTGACAGCAGTTGGACTCATCCTCTGAGCGCCGGTTGCCACAGTGATGTCACTGTGACGTCCAGAAATTCCGTTCCTAATGCAAGTGGTCCTCCCTTCCTCCTCGTCCTCCTCCTCCTCCTCATCCTCTTGTCGATGAGTAGTGCTCTGTAGTCTGGTCTGCTCTCCTCTCATGTACCCTGGTCTTCGGTGGAGCCTCTTACGACCGGAGCTGCCAGCTGTCCCTGATGCTCTGCCACCTGTCGATGCAGAGATTAACCATTAAGCAGGGCAACACGGTAATGAGGGAGATAAAGAGTGAGCTCATAGAACTGGCAGGATTAGCTATGCAATTGTGGAGTACGTCAGGAAAATGTGATGCTAAATGTGCCAGTTACACAGGAATGTTAAACATCATATTGTTGACACTCTGAATGTGATATAACCAAACCAAAATGACTTTCACCCAGTCCCAGCCCTCTGCCCTTAAAGCTAGCATCGCTAACTGAATGAAAAACAACTTGGCCAGCTGTGTGACATTTCCCAGAGTTCTGCTCCAGCTGTTGGGAAATACCAAAGCCACACAGTCATTTTGAGTTAGGACACGCCTCTCAGTGGAAGAGCAGCCTACATGAACAACACTTCCTGAAGTTACATTTTGAATTTACTTTTGAAAACACGGCCATGTCGCTCTAAACCAGAGGTTCTCAAACTGTGGGGCGGGTCATGCTGGGGACGTACAGACACTGAAGGGGTGGAGTGGAAGTAAAGCTGAATGAATCTGACTCATGTTGGAACAAAAAACTAACAAAACTGCTCTGATGCTAGCACGGCTGTTAAAATTCATTCAGACAGAAAAATGACATGCTCTAATTTTGAGGTGGTGCTACAGCATGTTTAACACAGGTTGGACATATTTTTGACTGGGAAGAAAAGAAAAACGCACATCAATTCGACTATTAGTGACTCCTTTCACATATGTAGATGTAGTCATTTGATTCATTGTTAATTCACTTGATTCGTTCAGCTTTAAATACAAGATGGACATATTTGTGACAGAGAGGAAAGGAAAACTATTCAAGCTAATCAAACAAACATAATTTAAAATCAATATGTGATGAAGCCTATCTTCTGTCAATTGCACAGCAGAAACTCATGTAAAGATGTAAAAACATGCAGATCGTGTTCTTAATAATGTTACTAATTTCCCTAATATTGTTACTGGATGAACAAGATGTAATGGGTTTCTAAGGGGGTGGAGGACAGAAATTGTTTGAGAACCACTGCAGTAGATGTGGCCAACCCAAGCAATGAGAAGTGATAAAACATCAGTGTAAATAGTATTTGGTCTGAAAGTGGAGCAGAATGGTAAAGACCAGTTTTGTGTTCAGAGCTGGACACCTGCTACAGCTTCACGTGATTAATACTTATAATGTGTAGGATTCAGAGTGGGAGACGGGCTGAAATGTTGGGAATCAACAGCCCCTTTGTGTACAGCTGTGCTGCTCTCTCTTTCACTTCTGGCTCTCAATTTTCCCTTCCCACACACACACACACACACACACACACACACTTGAGACACACAGAGACACACAGACACACAGACTTTTTGTACTGAAAACAGTGGGAGCATTCATACTACTGTCATTGTAAAACCCCGTTACACTTTTTAAAAAAGCTTAACAACACAATCAGTTTTAGTCATTTGTAATAATCAAACACACGTGTACCTAGTAAGGACATCATGCTATTACTATCAATTTTATTATATGTTAAAATCTGTGATTTTTTTTCCCACAGTTATACAAATTCTGTGTCTGTAGCTGTATGTCAGGGTATCAAACAAACCATGACCACTACAAAGCCACCACAGCTCCCTGCTCAACCCTCCATGGCCTCTAGTGATGTCACTCCGAAACCATCCCATGTGACTGGAGAGGAAGAGACACAAAAAGACTCCACTTAAGGGAGAGTTGGGATGTTAGACTGATGGGACACAGGGGTGTTCCCATTGGACCCAGGCTATGTACATGTATGTGTGTGTAGAGCAGGGGACGGTCTTCAATAAGAGCCTCCTGTCCACTGGGACCACCGCACTAAAGCTCAGGTTACATACAGCTCCGTTAGTGTTTCTTTACAGACGTGGCCACTGTTCCATAACCAATTTAAGAAACCCAACACTCCCCGTAGGCACCAAATACAACCGCACACCATCCACCATATGGTGTGGTCAAGATATAACAGAGAGCCCACTTCACAGAGTCAAAGAGCTGAGGTGCTGAAAGGAGAAGGACTTGCTGATAGAAAGTGTAGAAGCTGTATCCTCCCATGCTTCGATTACACAAAGACGGCTCTTCTCAGTAAAGGGGAAGGAAATGCCTCAGGGCCCATTGTGTGTGTGTGTGTGTGTGTGTGTGTGTGTGTGTGTGTGTGTGTGTGTGTGTGTGTGTGTGTGTGTGTGTGTGTGTGTGTTGGGGGGCATCTACATCTCGGTTGAAGCCCTTCAGAGGTATGTCATTTGTTGCTTCCTGTTAGGCTTTGTGCTAAAATAGTTTGCCAGGAATTCCGGCAGAAACAGCAAATAAGCAAACGGGGACCTAAAGTGGTTCAATAACGAGGACCAAATGATCCCACTGCAACAACAGCAGCTTTCTCCTTGCAACTTGTTGCTAATGTTAAAGAAACTCTGCACAAAGTCTGAGAAAATGAAGCATCTCAGCCAGAAGAGGCAAGATTATTTACCTTTGGAGATTAAAGAGGCCCTCCTCAGAGCCCTTAGGTTAAACACTGCATCCCATTGGTTGCTGAATGTGCTTCGGCCAAAGAGCAGAGGAATGCAGAGGATCTCATAAAAACACAAACGTTTGAGGAACAAGCTCAGCACCCTCGGACACACACACACACACACACACACACACACACACACACACACACACATACCAGCCTCCTGACAAGCAGCACTGCTCAGCAGATGTGCAACTCGCCACCACTTGTGACTGACCACAGCAACAGAAATAGGGAAGTGACAGTCAGAAAGTCACTTTTGACCATAAATATGACAAATGGTGACCTAGAAGTGAATCTATCTATGTGTCTGGGGAAAAGCCTATAGTGGTTGACAGGAAATATAATGTATGAAAATCCAAACTGAATCTCTGCTCTGGTGAGACTTTTATAAGAAAACAGCTCCACACTTCCTGAATGGTCACATGAGGATCATAAACCGGCTGAATATGGTTGCACTTAGTGGAGAGAAGATACATCAGTGAGAGACTGCATGACATTATGAATAAATGAATACACCACACAAACCTAAAATACTATTAAATTTGTTCGTAGTACAGTTAGATACTAACATTATTCAACAACATTTTTAACGCCGACTTCCATTATACAAAATACCATTATAGTAATTGTCACGTGACACATTCAATATATTATGTTACTCTAGATAATAAATTACAGTAATCTACCAGCTGCCACATGTTTACAGTGGGAGTAGGGTAGCTGTACCTTTTGTAGCATGGTATAAAACACTGGTTACTTTATGATAAGAGTAGTTGTACTAAAAAATGGAGGGGAAAAAAGTGAAATACCTCCTGACTTTGAAAAATTTGAAACTGAAATTGTAAAGAATCAAACACACTAAGGAAGTAACCTGATTATAGAGTTAAAGGTTGTACAAGTTTGAATGAAGACAAGAAATTATGAGCAACCTGTCAGAAACAGAAATATGTCGCAGACACGTCTGTATGCAAAATATGCAAGTAAGTTACGAAAGATAGATAATATACAAGGGTGCGCCATCATACTGTATGTCTCCACGTTGTCTGCATGTTCAGAGAAAAAAGTATTTAGTCAGATGCAACTCATCACCTATCATCTCTCATGGTAGAGAGCCTTTGGCCTCTATGATGTGAATGATGCAGAGGCAGTTCATACAACAGAGCGAGCAGTGAGTGAATGTCACACAGGTCCTCCTTCAGTCACACACTGATTATTCAGTGACAGTAGGCATCACAGTGCAGAACAGCATGGTGACTTGCAGGTCCTGTTTTGGATGAGTTGGACCCGCCCTGTTTACAGTAGTGAATAAATATTAACACCCACTCTACGTCCACTGCACAATCTCATGTAAGGACTGCTACTATTGTATTTGTTTTTCCTTCAGTTTATTCTCACCACCACCACCACCACCATTTTCCTTTCTAAATGTTATATGTGCATATTATTTTAAAGTAATGTGAAGCTCCTGGTGAGACTTCGCGATCACCATTATCCTCTGCAGAAGATCCACTGATTATGGTTTGTTTAATGTGAGAAACAGCAGTTGATAGTTAAAAAACAAAGACGCATCTTTACCTTCCATGACTTCGCAGTGGTGAAGCAGAGAGTTACATTCCAGCCCCATCAGTCCAGCAAACATCTTTCCATTAATAACAAGCTGCTTGTGTCCAGAAGTCAAACAAAGTCAGATCCCGGTACTATATGGAGTTACATCGACCATGTTTTAGAAGAAGTGGAGCCAGGCAGTGGGACTGATCTCATTTCCGTTGTGGAAAAGTGAACCCAGACTGTTTTTTCCCCCCGCTTTGGAATAACGTGTGAAACCGGCTTCTTACACGCGCTCCTTTGTCCATAATAAACACTTGCTGACACGAGTATTGATCATTGTACTCCAGATTCTTACTTGTCTCCTCTGCGGCAAACAAGTGGGTCCATTTGCGCATGAACAGACGGTCTGGAGAGAAAAGACGGTCTTCATGTCATGTTTCTTGTGGGGAAAAATGGGGAGGGGGGGGTGACATCCGACGATGTGCTGTAATGGCAGAAGTGATAGCCGAGATAAATCTGTGTCTCATCGATCAGTCGATCAGTAAACCGTTACTCGCTGCGCCCCTGCGTCGTGCGTCGTGTTGGAGCGACGCGAGGAGCTCCTACGTGTTCAGGAATTTGACTCCAGACTCTTTCAGCCCGCCTCACAGCCACAGCAGGCAGCCTATGAACGCTGCAGTGGACACATCACCGGGTTAAACTGCTGCTGTTTGTTTGTATACTGTACATGCTTTATTTTAGGATCCGCTGGGATTGCAGCTGGTGGAAGAAAAGAGGAATATTATGAGAAATACATGCTGTCTTACCTTCAACTCTGTTAAAGTCACATAAACAAAGTCCAAATGCACAACTTTAGGATGTAGTGATGACCGTTATTATTATCATTAATGTGTTTTGTATAGCATTTTTTAAGTGTAATGGTACTAGGGCTTTCACATTTAAATTATCAACATTACACTGGCTAATATGACCTGTAATTGTTGTGAACTATGACATTAATTATGTTTTATGTTATTTTGTTTTGCAAAAAGAGCCAGAATAAAAAGTGTTTCAATAAAATAACTCTTTATTGTTCTATTAGTTTAATTGGAAACATATATGTCTGTATTTTGGCCATTAAATATGTAGGTTAAATCATTCTTTGTGTGCAAAAATGCATGTTATTTTTGCATATACTTAGACACCCCGAACACATGCTGGTTTAAATACAAAAGTGTTGCTTTGTTTATGCAGTGAGGGAATGAATGAGAAGAGACCCCACATAGAGTCTTTTCATCCTCCTTCCCACACATCCAAATGGTCCTTTCATTCAGCTTCCTGGCTGATGGACAAGACTCAGTGATGGAGAGCTCAGTTCAGCCGACACAACAGAGTGCAGCCTTTACTTAGTTATAGGCCACACTATGGAGGGTAAGAGAGCTGTGTGGCAGAAGGGATGAAATCCACTGCCACGCCTGTACTGTAGAGTGAGATCACCTGTCCAGTATTAAAGATTAGAGGTACTTAATGTCAGCTAACTGCGTGTCTCTGGACAACAACTCGTGTTTCCTCATGAAAATAATAATGAACACTGGTGGCTTCTCTCTGCTTCATCTTCCTCTAAAGAAAATACAACTCACACACCAAGTAACAAATATTTTCAAGTACCTGTTGTATTATCTTTACTTCTCTGTATCTTTTTATCTGTGCTATTTTCATTCTCTGATGCACGAGAGAGGCATCAAAATGGCATTTTGCAACATCAAAATGATAGGGAAGATGGTGATGATGATGATGATGATGATGATGATGATGCACCATATCTCTGGATTACCTTTGTGACACTTTTACTCTTGTCACATTTACCTTTAAAACATTAAAACAGATTTGTACAGAGATATTTCTAAGGCAGACATATCAACTATTTTATGCATTAATAAAGAATAAATGTTAATTTAACAAAAAGGAAATGAATAAAAATACATTGCTAATTGCTGCATTGCATTGCAACAACAGGCCTTTTAAACAGCAGACAATTTGCCATGTCATAGCAGGACTGTTCATGCTCGTATCAACTCAAATGAAAAAGTGCTTTTAAAATACTGGGATGTGCACTGGGAGAGTAGGTGTCACTGGAATGAATGTGCCACCATGACTGTATTCCTCATCTGTTGTTTAATACATCCACGGCTGCGCTTTGTAGAGTGTATACCCGCTTTCACCAGTAGATGTCAGGCCTCACACAGATTTAGGTGTTGGGTTTGGTTCCACACATTGCTTTCATGACTTCATTACTAAAATGTGTTCAAGCCTCCCCTTTATATAATTCCTGCTAGCATGTGCATGTTGTCTACCTCCAGAAGACACCGTCTGCTGCAAATACCTATTTAAAAGAAAATAAAGCTGTGTTGGTTTTCTTTTGTTTGATACATTTTAAAGTAATAATTAGATTTCCACATGTCCACCTTGCAGCTCCCTATTACTAATTGCTACAACTCAATATGTAGGTCACGAGAATTTCTTTGCTGTTTAAAACATTAAAGTATTAAACTTTATATACAGTCTGTGTTAAAAACACTGGTAGCTCTCTCCTGCTACACAGAAAGTGATGTTTTACATGTGTAGTTTGGTGGAAATTAACATAAAAACTGGGTAATTAGCACGAGCACAGAGCCTTTCTAAGACCCTAACCAGAATTTGATTCCACCCATTTGAATAACATATAAGTATAACATTACATATATACAGTATATAACATCTAATTTATGTTAGGTGATTGGATTGCTTACTTGATTTACACACCAAACAAAAGAAGCAAACAGCAAAACTAGTTGTCTTTCTGTCTCTCAGACTCCCTCAATAAAACAACCACTGAAAAGGCTGACCAAATAAAATTGAACATGTGCAAAAAGACAGAAAAATGCAAACAGCAGTGTATAATCATAATTCGCAGTATCGTGTTTCATTAAAGATCTTATTTCTACAAAATGTTTTTCAGTTTTCTCTCACAGAAGACAGGATTCAGGTTCTCCATGTGTAGTACTGATATTAACCACCAGGTGGCAGACTTAAACTACATTCAAACCCTTTCTCTCAGTCCATAGAAAGAACATCAAGAGGAATGAAATAGTAGATGATCTTATTTGTGGATAAATTCAAAACTATTAATCAACAAAATACCAAAGTGTTACATTTTTATACATGAAGCAGATTTAAACAGAGACGGATATGTTTCACACTAAAGCTCCAGATGGCGTTCTAACAGATGATCAATTGCAGGCCGTGACGCACAACGGCTGCTGTCCAGGATAGAAACTGGAAAACCTACACAGAGGCAGTCGTGTTGTGGTTTGAATAATCAGACTCACAAGTAACACTTTCTCCTTAAATCTGACATAAAACCTTGTTTCCTCAAACACGAATAAGAGCCTCTCCTGTTACTGATTATAGTTCACAGCCTGAAACATCAGGTGATGAGAGAAACAGCAGGATGATATCAGAGATATTTCTCAGCTGAATTTATGTCACAGGATTGTTTAAAGACGGTAGAATGAGGAGGAAAGGGGCTGTGTGTGTGTGCCAGTGGGCCTGCCAGAGAATAGGCACGTACAATTTACAAAGGTCACATGTTCCTCCTCCACACAGTGCGCTGTGTGTGCAGGCAGCCAATGGTTCTACCTTAGATTATCTGTGTGATAGAGAGGGGAGGGCAGAGAGAAAAATAAAATAAACACACACACATTATCAAAGTAGCTTAAAGACTGGGAGAGCATGGCAAATTTGGTACAGAACTTTTATTCATGCAAAACAAGTGAAGTCATCAGATCTTTATCAAAGAAACAAAATAACATTGTCTATTGTAAAGCTGGTTTTATTGTAACAATAACTAAATTTACAAGTGTCACAAAACATATGAAACATCTGTCAAATCTTATTAAAAATACATACGATCATCCAACAGGAGCAAAATTAAAGGAGACAATAACACCATAAAGAACATAAACAATGCTGTTGAAGCTGTGCAGCAATTAAACCACTCCTTCCTCAGGGTCGATGAGTGTGGTCCTGCTGGAGAACACATCAGCCAACATGTGTTTGGGGATTTCTGAGCCGCGGACGCGCAGGGTGTAGCAGGCGTCCTCCACTTTGCCCAGGCTCTGTCGCAGCGTGTGCAGCTTCTTGGACACCTCGTAGGGGCCCGTGTTCCCGATGTAGGAGAAACCGTCGTGGATCTGCCGCAGGAACTGGCTCAGCTGGAAAGGCGTGTCGATGTCGCCGTTGCCCACGCTGCTGATGCACATCCGCATCAGCTCTCCGGTCAGGTCGGCCACGCCGAGCAGGTAGTCTGAGGGCGTCACGTGGAAGGTCAGGACCTGAGCTCCCGGCTGCAGGGCTTCAGCTGAGCCCTGAGATGAAAACAGGATGAGAAAGAATATAAAAAACTCACACAACTCAACAAAAGACACATGATGAACGCTTTTTGGATTAGTTATTTCAGCGCTTTTGGACAGATCATCCTAGCAGGATTCACACACAAGATTGATGCTAACAACAATATTTACTAGATGTGATTGTTGCGTTGTGTAGCTGCGGCTCTAGCAGAAGCCCCGGGAGTCCAATTTCTCTCAAGCGTTATGATGCTTTTATTACAAAATATTGAGGTTCAAGCAATTTTGTCTGAATCAACAGGCACCCATCATCTTTGAAAATAACAGGCAGAGTGGATAAAAATCACATAATGACACATAATTCCTGTAAATGCAGGACATAGTTACACCCAATGTTGCCTTTGTGTGTCACTACCACTGCTATGGCAGGAAATGTAAAAGGAACATACAATATGATGACATTCTTAAAAGAAATTTGACAGTTTGGGGAATATGTTCATTTGCTTTCTTGCTGAGAGTTCGATCGATACCCCTTTCATGTCTGTATGATAAATACGAAGCTACGGATTTTACCTTTGGACAAAGCCAGGCTTTATGCTAAGCTAGGCTAAGTGCCTGCTGGCTATAGCTGAGAGAGGTATCGCTCGATCTCACAGCAAGAAAGCAAATACGTGTATTTCCCAAAATGTCTACCTACTACTCCTTTAAATCTTGTTAAATTTGCCTTTTGAAAAATGAAAAATAACACCAAAAACCAAAGTTTTCTACCTTAGGATCTACCTTCTCTGTTCTCATGAACACCAGCCTGGCGTTGATCTCCTCCAGGCTGATAAGGCTGCGATGACGGATGTAGTGCAGGAAAGAGACGGCCTCCACATACTCCTGGATCCCTAATGCATGAAATGACATTAAAATGGATCACCACAAGACATTAGTGGGTACATCCAAATACCTCACTGCTCCAGCTGCTGAATCTAAATGGGATTACGGTATGGTGGGTGTCTATGTTTTCTCCATTTATTTATATCGTGATTTACTAAAAATTACTACTATTACTAAAAAGGAGGTCAACTATGTATCAAATGAGCATAGCACGTCGAGTGTGTATAAACACTACATGATATCTGCACAGTATAGATCACAGATGTAGATAGTGATTCAAATAAAACCTGTTTCCTGTCGCTGTGTTTTGATTGAACAACAGCGGCCATTTTCTGTGGCGGGCTGAGATGACCCCTCATTTGTTTTCGGGCCCTGTGTAAACAACAATCAGATAATCACAGGACGGAAGACTTTGTGTCTGAAGTTTACTTTTGGAACGGCAAGTGAACTTCAAAGGGACTCCTGTCTCCCCGTAGCTGACCACAGTGTGCTGCAGAGAGTCCGAGGGGGAGAATGCGGTTCATCTCCACTTCGCTCTGGATAACTTCCACTGCTCCTATTAGGCTTCCAGTCCAAATTGCACCAGCATTTACACGGGCAAAAGCCAGCAGGCCGAGCAGCTGCACTGCATTCAAAACAGTTGGTACCTAATGTGCTTCCATGGCGTCCCCTGCTACTTCAAAATCACAAGCAGAAGCAGGAAACATGGATACATTCACGGCACTTTAACTGATGCTCGGTTAACCACAAACCTCTCTTGTCTAGAGGTGCCTAGCCCATATAATACACATTATTTACCTTTAACCTTGACTGGACTTTAATGGTTTACTCATTATAAAAATATTTTCTCAATCAGCTTCTTACTCTGAGCAACGGAGGCCAACACAAACACAAAGTCAGAACAGTTTGGTTATTCCTGATGAGTGATTTCTGTAATTGTAATTCAACGTTGCGTAGATGTGCATTTACATTCTCACCAACTGTTTGTGAACTGACTCGGCTTTACGTCCGCAGCATCCCTGTGCTATTTTTAGCTCAGAGAGAGAGAGAAGTGTGTACATCACGCTGACAGCACTGCACCCTTGGTAAGCAGAGCGAGGTATGTAATGTTTGGGTCAGAATACTTGAATACTTGGTCATACTGATACATTCTCTGACGCTAGATATGTTTCACGTGCTAATTGAGCAGCAGTTAATTATTCATCGGTCAGTGTACGGATGTGTGTAAATACTTACACTGTTCAAATTTAGATGATCCGTCTATAACTTGCTGTTTTGTTAAAATTACAGGTCTAATAAGCTTCACTTCTTGTGTTTATTTTTCAGTTTTCGCTGTGGTAGATGTAATGCTGCTCATAATGGTGCCGGAGGAATAAAACGATTGCACCCGTTAGAGACTGCACGTACTTCAGTGCACCAGTCAGGATGTTGCAATATTTGAATCAAAGTCTGATGACAGCTGTGGGCTCATGCTGCCAGGCCACTGGTTATTATAGATAACACCAGAAGGATGTTTTGTTTCATAACTTTTTGCTTATTTAGTCATGAATATTTAATGCTATAGAGAAGGTAAATCCTTACATTGTCAGGGGTTGTAAGTGAACTGCTTATTAGAGAGCAGTCATATATTTTAGGCCCGGTCCCCAGCCTTTATTTGGCAAATTTTGCATAACCATTATCAACAAAAAAAACACTACAAACATCTAAACATTGCTAGCGGCCCCACAGCTGTGACACTTGCTCAGAGAGGATACAAGGCGGACAGGATACAACATGAAAAAGTTACACAGGCTTTGAGGCAGGCAGGCGGAGTTCAGTTCCTGAGTTTGCTGCCAGGAGCTGTTCGTGTTATTTACTCTGAAGCAGCAGTTACCTTGGGTCACTGAGACCTAGATGTTTTTTTTTTATACTGTAGATGATGTCTAAACAATGACTCAGGGAAAATCTACTGGAAATTAGAGAGATTTTACTGGCACAGCAGTTGGAAAGGTTGACGCAGAGTGTGTGTAAAGCCTGACTGGATCAGTAGTTTTAACAGTAAATTCAACAAACATGTATAAATGGCCACAGATGATTTAAAGATTAATTGAGCTTAATGTTTGACCATAGAGCGGTTCACTCAGTTGCAGATGATCCCTGCAACTTGTGTTTGCACTCTCTCATGGCTGCTCGCTGGGTCAAGCTAAAGAGCTTATCAAAGAGCCGCTCTGTCCTGATATCAGTGGCAATTACGTTCAGATTTAGCCCACAATATCTTGAATGGTCCTTGTGCAAAAAAAGCAGACCCATTACACATGCCTGGAGACTTCTCTTCCAGCCAAGCTTATCTGGAGAGCCCGTGCAGCGAGCCCATTCTCAATCTAATAAAGACGATAAAAATGGGAAAAAAATGAAGCGTCTAATTGGTGGAAACTGCCACTGGTCACGTCGCAGAGGATGCAGTGATTCCTGAGTGACCACAATCTAAAAATGACTTCCCCAGCTGCTAGATAACAGCTCACCCTCGCTCCCAGTAATGTTTTTCTCCAAACTCTGCAGACATTTTGGCTACGCTAACAAAAACTGATATTGATGCAAGTGGGAAAACAACATTTATCAGAGGGTGTGCCTATCATATCCAGGCCTGCATCAAGGTCACGCTCTCGCACTGTCAGTGACTTTACAATAAATCTAAAGCACAAATCCGAAGATTGAGGTGATAGCAGCACAGCAAACGTGAAAGCTCCTGTGTAAGTTTTTAACTAGTGCCCTTTGCTGGAGCTTGTTTCTCAATTCAGGAATTTATTATTATATTAAAAGAAATTAATGCCAGACTATATATATATATATACATATACATATATACATATACATATATATATATATATATATATATATATATACACATACATACATACATAATATATATATATATATATATATACACACACACACACACATATACATATATATATATAGATATATATATATATATATATATACATAGATATATATATATATATATACATATACATATATATATATGTTTTTAAGGACAAGTTTATTTAAGAAGTATGACTGAGCTGAGTATATCAATGGGATATTCAGTGGGATATGAAATTGATTCATGTGAATGATCACACTTAATGAAGACACACACTTTGATTAAGGTGATACTATTTTGGATCATAAAATGTTCAGTTTGTAATAAAATGCCTCTGATTTTCTTGTACTTTTACTGTTGATGGCATGGTATTTTTGCAGATCTATTTTTCTGAAAACTCTCAAAACATTTTAATGCCCACTCTCATGCAAAACTGCAATATTATAAAATATGGAAACAACCACATGCAGTTTATTTAAGGGTTTGTTTGCCATCTTAAACCAAAAAGGTATATGGAAACTCACCTGGCGTGAAAGCTCTGTGAAACTGATAGATGTCCTCTCCTCTGAGCTCTTCAGCAATAAGACCGATTTTCTGCCTGACTCCATCCAGTTTCACTTCTGCTTCATTCAGAATGTCCTCTGCATCTGGTACACTACCAATGCAGGGAAAACACACAGAATAAATGTTAGAAATTCATGTACACATTACTTTAAAATCCTCTATAAAACAGAAGTTACATTGTGTTATTCCAATGCTTTTGGACAGAAACGCAGACTTGAATTGATGGTATCTCAGAAAACAGAACAATTAAAACTAAAGCCACTGTGACAACATGTAAATCATCAAATCGAGCAGCTTTCTGAATAAAGTGAAGGAATCTATTCTCTTTTCCAAACAAAACTGCACCAATTACCATGTCTCTCTACAATAGTCCATACCTGGTCACTCTATGTAAAAGAAAAATGGTCCTCTTGCTTTCGATGGTGACGTCTCGACTGATCTTAACAAGTCGCTCATATTTGTCGTGTTTGGTATCAAGCTCCTGCTGGAAAACTTAAAAGACAAGAAAAAAAGCTTAGGTTGAGCACAGATGTCTTAACACTAATGAAATGCAGCGACCGTGAAAAATGCAATCAAAATGCTGAGGATGCAGTTACCTTTGAAAGCAGCAATGACAGGTGAGGATGGGTTGGCACTCGCATCCCGATCCTGCACTGCATCAGCATTTTTCCGGGGACATCCTTCGCCTGAAATGATGAGGCAAAAAAAAAAAAAAGTCAGGTGAAACTGCAGTTTCTGTTCAATAATAAATGCCTCTAGTTGCTGAGTTTCTCTAAACTGGCCTTGTCAAATCAAAGAGGCGCTCCAACAATTTTGCACATGAAGATCGGTTTAGTCATTTACCCCGATTAATATTTAATGAGAAGTCTGTGTTACAAATGGTGGATACGGAGCTTGAAAGTCATGGCGGTTTATACATGGGGGACTAAAAAAAGCTTTACCCATTTTACGAACTAAAAATCAAGATGCCTTGGCTTCAGGACAGGAAGAGACTCGACAAACTGGTAAAGAAGGCCAGCTCTGTCTTGGGGAGCCCTCTGGACACGGTAGAGGTGGTGGGAGTCAGGAGAATGATGGACAAGCTGTCATCCCTGCTGGACAACACGTCCCACCCCCTCCAGGACACTCTGTCTACACTGTACAGCTCCTTCAGTGACAGGTTGCTTCACCCGCGGTGTCTTACGGAGAGATACCGCAGGTCCTTCCTTCCTGCGGCGGTCAGACTGTACAACCACCATGGACCCTGGTAGACCACCACACGCACTGTTACCCCAATGTCGTGCCATAAATACACTTATGTGCAATATATACATCCTCATACTTTATGCACCTTATTTACTCATGGATGTGTACTTATTTATTGATATTTCGTGTCTTACTTATTTTTGTTATATTTTTATTCTATTTATATTCTTATCTATCTCTTTATTCTACCTCTTATCTGCGCTGTAACAATGTCAATTTCTCCACTGTGAGACTATTAAAGGATTTCTGATTCTGAATACTAAATCACTGAAGAACCTCTTTAAGGTGTGAATTGGAGCTGAAACAATTAGCCAATCGCCAAAATAATACGCTGCAACAATTTTGATAATGGATTAATCGTTTAAGGCAGTTTTAAATAAAAAAAATACCACAAAAAAAATAAAATAAAAAAATAGAAAAATCACTGGATCCAGCTTGATTTTCTTAGTTTTCCATGACAGTAAAGTGACTACCTTTGGGTTTTGGACTGCTGGTCAGACAAATCAAGCTATTTGAAGACATATTCTGGCTCGGGGGGAAATGTGAGGGGTTCTCACATCTTATAGACTAAATTATGAGTAGATTAATCGAGAAAACCCATGTGCTGATCAATAATGAATACAGTTGATTGCTGCAGCCCTGGTGCTACTCGTGCTGTCAACGCTGGGATCCCCACTCCTACTGCTAAGAAATGAACAGACCTGAGCTACAGTATGATGATGATGATGAGAGTATAGCAGACTGACAGCTTAAACACCAAGACACGAATCGTTTCACGACAGTTCAATCGTAACAGCCACTTTTAACACCTTTATTGTTGGCTAACTGGTTAGTTACATAGCTGAGTTACACCAACCAACGATACAACTTGCATTAAAACGTTGTTATTCTTAGTTGACTCTCAACAGCTTAACTTACCTTCTCGCTTATTCATGCCTTCGGTGTTGCACTTTATTCCTTTAATAAATGTCACTATTTTAAGCTCGGTGAGGGTTGTTTCTTCACGTTAACACTTCTGGCCAGTGAAGTCCGTGCTGCCAACCAAGTGTAACGAGGCAGAGGGATTATTACGGTCACTAAACAAAACAGCTCCGTTTACACATACACGTTACCATCTCTGACCAACAATAAACACACTGAATAAAGTCCGGATGTCCTATAATGCGAAATAAATCGCGTTTACTTGTTCTTAGTAACAGGCATCCACGCGGTCTTCATTGGGCGCGGGGCTTTTGCGCTGTTTACGTACGTAGCAGGAAATGAAGAGAAGTGCATCACGGGAGATGTAGTAACGTAGCAGAATGTGGCATTTTGTTTTATTACAGCATTTACCCAACTTACTGAAGTCATATTTGCTGCTTTTTATTTTAAAATAATTTAAAAACTGTAACAGATGATTGAAACTCAATTTAAACTAAGCAATGAATTGTTCACCCTGGAATACTTATCACCAATAATACGTTTGTACCCGTGGTTGTTTTCTGTTATGAAGCATTCAGCGCCGTGCGTGGTTGTTGCAGAAAACACATACTAATTATAGGCACATCCCTGTGTTAAATGCATTCAATGCGGAGTGACACAGGCCCGCCCTTGCAGCCAGAACACTTTCTGTTTCCAGTCCAAACCCAGATTGAGCAACCAGCCACCTCCAGACTGCCATCCTACACTGGCCTGTGTCATTTGTTGCTATTAAAGTATGTTTCATCCAACCTTTCTTGATCAGATTACTCGCTTCTCCACAGTAACCCCTCCTCCAGGGACTCCTGCGGACTGTGTACGTGCCGCACGACTGGTGCCAACTTGAGCTTGCGCTTCGCCTCTGCGCAGCACACTCCCCGTCATTCAAAAACCCGTTTAACTTATTACTGTGATGAGTGATGGATACACCCCATCGCTGTACATAATCACGCATTCTGAACCTAAGTTTATGCTTCATAAAAATCTGATCAAAATGAATTACAATTTACATTCCGATAGTAGATTAAGTCCCTCGCAACCGCAATAATGAACTTCATTAACCGCCCACTAACTAACTAACTACCCGGTCTGTCATTACAGCAGCAATATCTTTACACAATATTCTTTTGTTGTGCGAAAGGAATTTCACACATGCAGGCCAGGAATGAGGGTAAAGCACTGGTGATGCCTTCAGGTGCGCCCTTAAAGCTAATACTTTCGAGCTTTCGACCAGTGCCTCTGTTGTGGAGTAATTACAACAACACAGCTGTTGTCGTAATGCTTTTCAAAAGCTGGTGTGTTATTTTATAAATCAAGCTGCAGGGAGCTACTTTGTGCTACTGCAGGAAGAAAACGTGCACCACACATGTCAGTGATGCTCTAACCCAAAACCGTAATTGGGTCTAATCACTTGTCCTTGTGCTGCTAACACACTTTCCATATTCACCATTGTTTACCCCCCAAAACGCGCTTCCTGCACAAATCTATGCAGTCTGGATCATATGTGAATGAAAGTGCTACCTTCATTTTGCCATCTTGGCCTCCTGCTCTACACAGACCCTGGATGAGGTGGCAAACACAGAAAGAAAGTATGTTTTATGATATGTAAAAAACATACTTTCTTTTACTAAATCAGACATTTCTACCAACCCTTAATGCAGTGGTGGATCAAGTATTCAGATCTTTTACTTAGTAAAAGTAGCAATACCAGATTGGAAAAGTACATTACAAGTAAAATTGCTGCATTCAAAATTTTACTTTAGTATAAGTACAGATGTATGATGAGCAAATGTTCTTAAGTATCACAAATAAAAGTGCTCATCATGCAAGATATTCCCTTTCAGATTGTTGTATAATTGTATATATTATTAATAAAAATGTACATTATTGGATAAATGCTGATGCATTCGTGTGTACATAGCATTGTAATTTGGTAGCTAGTTGGTGGAGTTGTATATATTTTATGCTGTTGGCTAGATTAATCTATAGCAATTATAAAGTAGAAAGTAGCATAAAATGCATATACCTCAATTTGTACTTAAGTACAGTACTTGAGTTAATGTACTTTCCACCGCTGCCTATACGTAAGTGAGGATTAACGATAACAGAGAAAAATCACTTCTTTTTTTTTTTATTGATCGACTTTATACACGGGCAGGGACGCGCTCCCTGTTGCCGTAAAATGACATCGAACCTCTTCCACGTGTTTCGAGCCCTTTTCATGAGTCGTCGTCTGTTCGACAGCCCCCGAAGGCGGCGCGGGAGGGACGGTGCTTGTGTACGGACGTCAGAGCAGGCCGAGCACGCACCGAGCGGCGCCGTGCAGTACCTTCGGACCGACGGCTAGGCAGCAGAAATGCCTCCTGAAGACCTCGACCCAGCCCGAAATGCTCGGCCCGGGGCACGCGTTCTCGTATTATTTCACTGATATAAGATGTGAAGAGGGAATAGGCGTCTGAAAATGGCGAGGTTCTGAGTCTCACTTTCCCGTCTCGCTCGGTGTAGCGTGGCAGAGGCGGTGGGTCGTTTCCAAAGTTGTCGGTTCGCAGGGCGCGTGTGAAGGATCGGAATTAAAGGCGCCGCGCACCCCGCCGTAGCCTCAAACATGGAGAAGCAGCAGAGCGATTTAGACCGAGACCGACAGTACTGTGAACTTTGTGGGAAAATGGAGAACCTCCTCAAGTGTGGTAGGTGCCGGAGCTCCTTCTACTGCAGCAAGGAGCACCAGAAACAGCACTGGAAGGAGCACAAGCGAATTTGTAAGGAGGCGGACAAGGCGAGCAGCAAGCCCGAGCAGGCTCCACCGTCTGGAGACAAGGAACCGGAGAAATGCCGAGAAAAGATGAGCCCCAAGCAGGCGGACAGTGCATCTTTACCGCAAACCACAAACACAGAAGCACCTGGGGCCGGTGACGGACCGGTAGAGGACGGGCCCAACAATGCCGCCACACCAAACGGCCAAACTAGCACATCCCCTCAGAAACTTGCCGTGGAGTACATAGTCCCGTGCATGAACAAGCACGGTATCTGTGTGGTGGACAACTTTTTAGGAGCAGAGACTGGGCTGGGCGTTTTGGAGAACGTCAAAGCCCTGCACAAAACTGGCAAGTTCACAGACGGACAGTTGGTCAGTCAAAAAAGCGACTCCACTAAAGACATCCGAGGGGACCAAATCACGTGGATAGAAGGGAGGGAGGCCGGCTGCGAGAAGATCCGCTTTCTAATGAGTCGCATGGACGACCTGATTAGACATTGCAACGGCAAACTGGGAAACTACACAATAAATGGAAGGACAAAAGTAAGTATTGCAGCACGTGGAAGCACACAATCAGCCACCTGAATCTAGAGTATTTTTCATGCCTGAAAGCCAGTGGTTTGCAGTGCTTGTCCCCTCAGGAGTCACAGCCCTGCTGGTCTGTTGAATTACACCTGCCAGCATAAGGTGGGTTAAAAACCCAATGGTACCCTGGCTCTAGAAGACCAAATAAAAAATTAAAAAAAGTTTTGCAGGTATCTGAAAGTGTTGCAGCACTCAGCTGAAGTAACAATAAGGCTGACCAATCCTGGAGCTTTCAGACATATCCATTCTGTCATCAAGGCACCATTACTTTCAATATATTGGCCCTGTTTGCTAATTAGACCTCTCTCAGTGTAAGAGGCTAGTGAGTTCTCTCTAACTCCAGGTTAAAGCGTGGCTAATGCCCTGAGTCGGAAAGGTGGATTATTGCCTCAAACCAAAGCTTTCCGTGCCATTTATACCCCAGGGCTGCTGACATTTTTATGTTAGTGTAAGATGAATTCGCACAACAAATGCATCACAAATGACTACGACACCAGAAGGGACATGGTTGATGAAGTCAGTTGTAATGAAGCAAATCCCCGCCCCAGTGCATTGCTTCAAAAGAAAAAAACTAACAGGCAATAATCTATAGTTTTGGTAGATTATGTGTCTGCAGCAGCTTCACAGCAAAAGCGATCGATCCATCAATTCAAAATCCAATGAAAGCAAGTCATAATGCAGAGAGGAGTTCCTTAATATTGCTGCAAGTATGTGACGCACACAGAGGTGTTTTATCTGGAATATATGAATCATTGCTTGATTAAAAACATTTTTTAAAGCTAAATCAATATTTGTACATTTGTGGTGTTCCTTTCTCCACAGATCAGAACAGGATATTATTGATTATTATCTTCAGGATGTATTACTATTGTAATGCACAATACCAGATTTCATTTTCAGGGTCTGCACTCAGTTTTCAGTTTATCTAAAACCAATACAGCTAAAACTTATGCAGTCTAATACAATAGTCCTGCAATAAATCCTGCCTTCATGAAGGTTATAATGTTAAGATTTTATTGAACCTGTTTTAAAGAGGTGTTGATTCGATCAGTTTAGAGGCTCTAGTTTGAGAGGTGTTTGTAATATTTTGTCTACCCTTGTTGGTAAAAAAAAAAAAAAATGGGGTGGACAAAATATTAAACACCTGAGTATGATGTATTTTAGTTAGTCAGCAGCACAAAGTACAGCCTCCAAAATTAACCTGTAACCTCTCTGAAACATTTTCAACAAAATCTGAACATTATAATGTTCATAAAGGCAGTATTTGTTGCAGGACTGTTGGGCTACAGCAGCCGATTATTTTCTCAATTAACTGTCTGGCCTATACAATGTCAGAAAATAGTGAAAATTGCCTATCACGGTTTCCTAAATCCCAAGTTGACGTCTTCATATTGTTTGTTTTTGTCTGAACAACAGCACAGAATCCAAAGATATTCACTTCACTACCACACAAGACAAAAAAAAGCAGCAAATCCCCACAATTGAGAAACTGGAACTGACCTAAATGATTATTTAATTATTGAAACAGTTGCAGATTAGTTTTGTGGATCAACTAATTGATTAATCAACTTATCGTTTCAGCTCTGCAGGGCTGTTGGATTAGATTGCATTAGTTTCAGCAACTACAGGTGTACTAATAAACTTGCAGCTGAGGGTCTACTCTAATTGACACGTGCTGCTGCTAAATGCACCCAAAAACAAGGACATCCTGCTCACACTTATCAGAGTGGTGCATATTATTACATGACACATTTATGCTTTCATTCTTCTTATATTAAAATAACAGGGTGTGTGTGTGTGTGTGTGTGTGAGTGAGTGAGTGAATGAATGAGCTGCAGCCATGAAGGCGGTATGAAGTCTTAACTGTGCTGCTGAATCATCTACAGGGATGCTGTTCTGTAGCTGACTGCAACCTCTGACCTCGCTGTAGAGAGGCAGGCGGCAGACTAACAGAGTTCTGCTGCAGTGATCAATTCAGTCCAGTATCACACACAGGCACACAATTGGTTAGACAGAGCATTATATTTGTTGAGAGGAAGACCTGCGTATTTCAAGGTTGGCAGTGCGGGGGAGGAAACTGTGGGCAGCTCAGTTTCACTGAGACGTGTTTTCTAAGAAAATGTCTTAAGTGATGATTAGTGTCATCGTCAGGCTTGTTCCTCAGAGACACTGAGCAGCATGTGTGTACTTTTAAATGTTGTCCTAACACCTTGGTAGTCATTTCTGACAGTTACTCTTGTCTAACTGCTGTGTGCTGTTTTAAAAAAGCAGCCTACGTCAGCCCAGAGTCATGTCAAACTTACTCCGGCTGTTGGGTTGCGTGTTACGTCTCTTTTTTTAACCAGATCTGGTCACTGGAAGTTAGGCTGAATCCCTTTTCCAGTGCTCTTTTTGAAATGCAAACCAGTTTATTAGGTACACCTAGATAAAACTAATGGAGTCTAATACAACAGCTCTGCAATAAATCCTTAATTCGTTTAAGAGGTGTTTTTATCCAACCCATATATATATTAATAAGGTTATATTAGAAACACCTGTCAGTATAACACAATACAATTCACCAGCACCAAACTACAGTCTTCAAAATGACCATAAAGTTGGCTCAACACCTCTCTAGAATAGTTTGAACAAAAGCTGAACATTATAACCTTCATGAAGGTAGGCTTTGTTGCAGGGATGTTGATGATAATAATCTGATACTTTGTGTCTGAACTGTCTAATGTCTTTCTAAACTTCTTATCTTATCTTTTCTTTCAATTTTAGGGGAATTTAAAATAGTTGCTCCGTGTGCTGATTTGTGCCCATATTTTTAGCGTGTCTACCGTTTTTGTTTTCACATAAGTGGTATTTGATTAATGATTTCTGTGTGTCATTTGGCCTGTAAAGATGTTTTGAATTTTGTAGAAACCTGGGATATGCAGTTCTTAAGATAGCCATGGTGGTGTTGACCCTGGGACATGGTCAGGGTATAGAGTTAAACGTCAGGCCCTAAAAAAGATTAAGATTAGCACATAAAAACGATACTCCTGAACACTAAGCTAACCTCACTTAGGGTAGTGACTATTTTATATTTGTCACCATACCTTTACCTTAATCCAGGGCGCACACTGGATTAAAGCCAGTGTGCCCAAGTACCTTGCTTCAGGTACTTGGTTTTTTGTGCTGGCTCAGAGCTCTAATTGCCGTCCGCTGTTATTTTTAGGCTGCTCCTCCTGTCCAGTTGTGTTTTTTCCCTGGCTGGTTCTTAGTAGGCATGAAACGTTTTCCAGAAAGCACATTAGTTCAGTTAGTGGCCAGGTTGTGCAGTAGATCCTCGCAGCTGGCCACTGAGGCAAGCTCTGTTGAGAACTTGACTTCCTCACCTACTGCCCTAGTTGCCTTGGCAAACACACGCCTGGACTGTGACCAGTGAAATTCAGCATGACTTGCTCGAATGGAAGGCCGTCAGTATCAATGGCTCAAAGGGATACAACACAATGTAAGCACATTTCGCATTGGGAAAGATAGAGGAAAACGATTTTGCCCAAATAGTTATTTAATGTCATTGTTTCCATTTCCCCCTTTCACTTGATAACATTGTGTGAAGTCGCAGGCAGCAGGACATGTTTGTTTCTCTGCAACTCCAGCATGTTGAACGCTAGCTGATGCTATTACAGCATTATCAGTATCAACATATAAAGAAGTTTGAAGCAGCGGCGTGATTGTCCTGTCACTGACTCGCTGCTCCCCACTGAATGTTAGTATGTCCAGCATGTTGAAACAGGAGCTTACTAAGCCAAGGCTGCATTATCATACTGCTTGTGTACAAGGCTAGCATTAATACAGTTCTGTTGTTGTACATGAAACATGATAACTCTGTCTAGCATGCCATTTTGTAGCTTAGTATAGAATTTAAATACTGGATTTAGATACACTAATGTTTGGTCCTACAGGGACTGGAACTATTTTGTAGGGGTGGGGAAAAAATTGATTCATTTAAGTATTGTGATTCTTTTTTCATTTTTTTTTTATTCCTGAATTGATATTATTTTATGTTATTATATATTATATAATCCTTTATTGCCATAAAACAGTCCTTCACTGATTAGCAACATTGCCCACAATGGCCTTGCTGCCAGTATTGCAGAATCCATATTGTCTTACAGTATACAAGTATATTGTCATATCATTCAACTCTGTCCCACAGCAGTGAAAACTGCTGACACAAGAAGCGGTTTAACCTAAACAGGATAAATCTGGACAAAATCCACCCCTCTCCCTAGTGTTGGGGTAAGTGAGCAACTGAGTTTTTATATTGTTGAATGTTGAGTTATTTGCTGCGTCATTTCTAATGTCACAGAGCGACCGTGGACATGTGTGTTTTCATAAGGAAGTTGACCGTTGACCTAAATCTTAAAGCTCTAGAGGAAGTCATGCAGTGGTGGTCCTCTGAGTCTCGGAGCCGGCTCGCACAGCCCATAGCATAATGTACAGCGAGCCGGCTCCGAGACTCAGAGGTTCCTTCCGCCTACAGTACCAGCATGCCCGAGGCAGCACCTTCTTCCTGCTTATTGTTTTACCATCATACAGTAAACATGAAATGTAATAGGAGTTAGTCAGAGCACAGGCTCACCTGTCATCCATGGTCGTGTATGAGCCAGTCCTTTCTTCTTTCCCCTTTGTAATCCATCTATGGATTTCTAATGATGCTCATAATACCTTTTTGTTATTCTAATCTAATGTATGTGTGATATACCGGAGAGAAAAGTGAAGGCCGGTAGATGGGTGGTTGTAACATGTTTCAGATTATTTACAGGAGGCATAATCTGAACAGGTGCTCACTAGCAAAAGTGAAGCATTTTATAGAAGGTGATTACATCACGATACATTTTATTCTAACTTGTTTATCACACATTTATCTCTCCGTTTACTATGCCGCGACTGTCTGAGCAGGACCTGGCCGTGATCCAAGTGCAGCTTTGAGAAAGAGGACTTCGGTTTTTGACTGTTGGCAGCTGTAGAGTTGAAGACAGGGAGGATTTATGGTGGGTAGAGCATGACATCAAAATAATTTTTTTTATTAAAAAAACAATTTGTAAAGTGATTAAGATAGTTTGTATTGCATCACTTCAATACAAAATGATTTGAAAGATATCAATGAAGTCATTTATCATAAATAAATTGTTCCTGTGTTTCTATACAGAATGAGAGGAGGCTGTAAGCTGATACTGATACTGTCGAGCTTTTATAACCTGTCTCTAGTACTTTCTTCAAAGCGGCCAAAACAACAACTCTCTTCTTTCTTTACCAACTTTTTTTTTTAACTTACTCAAAATAGCTTTTATATCTTCAGTTTTTCAAGTGATAATGTTTGCTGTGCACTGGCAACAAGAAAATATCAGTGACTGATTCAATTACAGAATGAGTTCACTTGGCTGACACACAGGCACGATGGAGCCATTCAGTCAGGCTGAGCTGTCGCTAATAAGTTACTGCACACAGCAGACACAGTGCTGTAGATATCTGCTGTAGATATTGGCTCTCGTATATGAACAGAACACCACCTGACTGATTGCAGGACAGTTTTGAAGCTATGTCATGATTATGTCATACGTGCCAGCTTATCCTATGTGATTTTATGACTTGTCCGAGTGTAAGAGTAGAAACAGCCGGCCTGTTTATGTGAGTGGATCCCAGCACCGAGTTTATTCCAGATGAAGCTTTAAGCAGCTCACAGAGTTCAGCCTATGTGTTTATCTTTTGTTTGTCAACGGGAGACACCAGCAGAGTGTGCTGAAATCTACAAGGCCAACGACTTTACACAATCCCCTTCAGAGTATTTGCGTAATGATACCAGAAACTGTGCTTGTGTTCCCGCTACAGCATATTGAGGGCGAAGGGTAGCAGTGCCGCTGTATACGTCCCTCTATTGTTTACATCCTACAGTAAAGAAGAAAAGAATAAACTAGGTCATTACTTTAAACAGGGATTTCCTCTGGAGGCAGCACCACTGTCTGACAGATAAAACGGCGAGCTATCCCGGGCTGGGGCCCAAACTCTCTTGGTTCCCACACTCCCCTGCGCTACAAGGTCTCCATCCCAACTGTTTGTACTTGTGTTTGGATAAGCATCTCTTCTGTGAAGTGAGCAGACCCCTCGCAGCTTTTCCTTTTTTGCTCCACCCCAGTTCATGGCTCACATCTGTGTGCGAAACAGGGATGCACTGACTGATAGTATCACAGTGATCAGTGTGCATCTCTGACTTTTAGTTGATATTAGCCAATGAAGTGTGCAGCTGCACTTAGGCTGCATTCAGACCAAATCAGGCGTTGCGTGATTAGCCCAGGGTTGTGCAGCGGTGTGGGAGTGTCACATACTAACCAGCGATACAACGCCAAGCGACTGCACGCCGATTAACGTCTTTGTACTCCCTCCATGGTCGAACCGCTGATGTACAGTCACCACGGCTCCGATCAATTAGTCTCTCTTCCATCTTCACAGTTGCTCAGAAAACAGCTAATGCTACAATGCTACAGGTAAACAAAGTTCTTCATCTGGGCATCTTCAGGTCTGATCGCCGGCATGATTGGCCACTCCAGCGTGACGTCGGTTGCGTTTCTCCAAAAGTTGTGTTTTAACTTTTTGCCGCAGCCTAAACGCACTACCCATGTTCAAATGAATGGGAGGACTGGCGTTCTCGCCGCAGTGCCTGATTTGGTCTGAATGCAGCCTTAGTCACCTTTTTGCACTTACCATGGTAACATTGGAGGTATGGAGGAATCACTAATATTTCTGTTGTAACCTAATAACCTCCTTAGTTTTTTTAAATTTTTTATTAAATTGAATTAAATGTGAGCTTTTGGTTTGCATTTAGTTTAACTTCAGTGTTTGGTTTACTTTAATATTACTGTGGAAACACCTGAACACAGTCATATCCTTTAACTGAACTGCGTACATGAAGAAAAATACAACTTTTAGAAGAGCAAAGGCATATGTTTTAGTTCATAGTAAATCTGTGGGTCTAGCCTCACATAACGTTAGTCTTGCTTGTGCTTGTCATGTCCCATCCAGTTCAAGCTTAATTTATTTGAAGTTGGAGTTGCAGTTGTCTGAGACAAATTGAGAAAGGGAAAGAAAAATAAACAGCAGTGCACGACTTGCGTAGACCAGATTAGTCTCTCGGACACAGAGGAGTCCTCCGTCTAAGTAGTCGTCTAGTAGTTGTCTGAAATGACAGTGGGTAATGTAGGAACAAATGAAAACAGTCAGAACTTGACATTAAGTACAAGTTAAGTTTCTTTTATTTGCCTACACTGATGACACTGAAATTGTTCCTCAATGTTTCCCTTGCGCAGCCAACCTTGATATTGAGAAACTGGAGATTAAAGACGAGGAACATTTTTAAATCTTCATTGTTGGAACAGATGGGCTGTATGCTGGCATGCAAAATGAGCAGAGAACAGAAAGTATAGTGAAAACGCAACTGGTTAACAAAGAAATTACATCAAACTTCAAATAGCTTTTAATAACTGACTAAATGGCTTGGTAGTGGATGCCGACCTTTCGGTGTTTATGATGTCATAATGCTCACTTAATATGTATCTGTGGCATAAAGTTTGCCTTTCATTTAGCCTTATGATCTAGTTTGACGGCTGCTACTTCCCTCTCGTTTGCTCTTTGTCCGTAAATGCCAGTCGGCCTCTGAAGACGTGCCCGTGGAATGTAAATAAACGGCATGGCCATCGAGGTCAACCTCCTAATGAGAGCCACCGAGGAACACGGAAGAATGAGTGGCTGAGAAAAAAGGAAGCTCAAACGGGGATAAAGGACAGAGGTGAAGAGAATTAATCAGAGTTATATATATTAAAATATTTAGTTCTGTCAGCCCTATGTCACAATATCACATTTAAAGTTTGTAGTGGTTCAGTCAGAGAAAGGGAATATTGGGGATTAACATGCATGGGCATATACGGTAGCAATAGATGCCTTTATTGTGCAGAATCAGTGATTTTCTTCCACGTTTTGCCCGTACAAGCTGCTGCGCTCTGATGCCGTTTGTGTTGTAGCTCCAAGCCCTCTGTGGTTGTCTGTCTGTGAGGATTTGATCAAAAGTGGTGTCTCTTCTACTGTGTTTCAGCATGCTGGGTCCTCATGACCAGATCACATGACAGGCGAACTGGACTTAAATAGCACTTCATACAAGGTTGGCATTTGCAGATACTAGCTGATCTGCATTCCATTTTCATGTGTTTTCTGTGGATAATTTGTGTACACTCTCTTGTGTACGCCGTCAGTGTGATGCTTTCGTTAGGCTCATTATTTTTCCTGAAATCCACACCCTACTACTCCGATTGAATAGCGCTAGCTGGCCAAATGGCATTTTCATCTGGAAACCCAACTTTTGTTAACAACTTCTATATGCTTACAAGTACATAACTGAGCTTGTGCTGCAGTAGATGAAGCCTTATAAAGTTTCTACAGCTGTCCAGTCTAAGGAAATGAAAGGCAGAACAGCTGTGTCCGCGTTTTTGCCGAGTGCCAAGGCTCTCACACCTTCACTCAGCCCCCCCCTACACACACACACACACACACACACACACCACCCTCACATCTGAATCCACACAAACACGCTTTTCCTAGCAGAGAATGTTTACCCATCTCCAGCCTTGCAGCGTGAGCCGAGCAGTTAAGGGTGGGAGGGGTGACATAGCCGAGGATCAGCCAACCTTCCTCACGCTCTGCACGTAGCACGACCATTAAATACTGCTCCCTCTGGAGGGAGGCCAAGAGTCAAAGTTTACAGCAGTTCACTCTTCTCTTCTGCTCCAGCCTCACCCCTCTGCTTTCTCTGTCTGTGCCCCTCTCCCTCTTTCTCTCTCTCTTACACACACACAAAGAGAGAAAAGCTTACTGTATTGCGTCTTACTGACAGGAAGCCCTTTTGTCAGTTTGCGTGCCCCTCACCCGCCTCGTTTCCCAGCAGGCGTTTCTTCTGAGTCCCACCCTTTTTTGAAAATCGATAAAGTACTTTGTCAGTTCGTGCAGCCGGAGCAAGACTCCCCAGCCCCCCATATCTTTATTTTGGAGTTTTGTTGTTTTTTGGCTTTGAAGGCCCTGATACTGTGCATTCCAGTGGTAACCTGCATCACTCAAAAGATGTGAACACAATGTGGACTGACGCATGCAGCCATGGTCAGATGCGCAGGAAAATAAGATTCAGACATATGTGTGATGTGAATGATTTTTTTTTTCACTCTCACTGAGCTTTGCAAGACTTTGCACGTAAAGATTTTGCAATACACAGTTACAATGTTGTACAATAAAATTAACCTTTTTTAGAAGTACGTGGACCGGCAGGCTTCTATAGTCTTAATTCAGTGATTCTGTATGCTGTCCAAATATTTTTAAATATAGTGTATCCTGTAATTTCTCTCATAGCTCTTCAGGATTCAAAAATCTTAAGTGAAGGAGGTTTAGTCTGCTGTGAGGGTTTATAATAATGTTGCTATGGTTTATGTTGATCCAAATGCATGGAAGAATGTGGAGGAACTTGCCTTTTGTTTGTCATATCACTGCTTAGACACGGTGTATGAGGTGTATGTATGTGCACGTTCACTGCTCACCTCAGCTCCTCTTTCAAGTCAGAAAACACATTGCATGGTGTCCCACTCCCACGAGTGTTGGTTGTAATTTCCACTGCTTACGGTATGATATCTGATCTACTGTAAGCAGTCTGATATCGCAGCCAGTGTAAGAACTGAGTGATTTAAAACGCTGAAGATGGATTTTTTCCCGCTTCAAAATGTCTTCCATGGAAGACTTATTTCTGAAGAAAAGACAAGTGTTTCTGTCACAGTCTTCCCAGCAGTGTGCGAGTCACCACTTGTGTGTGTCTTATTCCCGAGGGACTTTCTGCGCTGTATGAGTGCGTTTGCTCACTGTTTACACCAAGAAGTTTACAAGAGCTCATAGGGGTTCACTGCCAACACCCAAGCAGATCATGTGAGTCTTAATAGAGCAGGAAAAGGCAAGGGGAAGTTGACGTGCGGCATGATATCTCCGGGTTATTTTCTCGCAATTTTAAAGTTTATAATGAGGCAGCTGTGTTGTATCAGTCTTGGTGCAGGTGAGGCAAGGACAATGCTATCTGGCTCTGCCAAGGCCGTATGCTGCATCCACATCACGAGCCAACAAAGGCAATCTGAGCTGCTTCCACGGGCCCAGTTCTGACTGACTGGATCCACCCTGGCAGTTGCATTTGTACCGACACACACAATTTGACTGCATCCCTGACTGTTTTTCTTTATGTTCTTGCAGTAACCTCTGTTGACTTGTTTAATGACAAATAGGAGATCTAGACATTGTATGCGTACATTTGTGCTTTTGTCACAGCGTATCTGCTTCTACTAATCATGCTTCTCCATCTTCCTGTCTTCAGGCAATGGTGGCGTGTTATCCTGGAAACGGGACAGGATACGTGCGCCACGTGGATAACCCCAACGGCGATGGACGGTGTGTCACATGCATATATTACCTTAATAAAGATTGGAGTGCCAAGGTATGTGAGTGATGTGGAGGAAATAATGTTCATTAGTACTAGATGATGATTATTCCATTTTGAACTTGATTAAATTCTCTTGTTTCCAATTTGCTTTTTTTTTGTCATAAACATTGATGTAATTGTGATTTGAAGTTATCACTGAAATAACCATCAAAACAAAATAATTAGCAAATATGGCAATGTGTCTGGTCTTCATATTCCAGTTGGACTTCCTGTGACAGCATAGTTCCTGTCTCCGTGGCAGGGCTGTCACCCTTCATCCTGCTTTATTCCACACTCCACACCCGAGCAGAGTCAGTGGTAGAGGTTACGTGTCAGTACGTGCTGTTCGCCACTCTCCCCGTTTATAATCCCATTAGAGAGCCTGCTAATCCAGCCACACCCAATCAGGGAGAAGAGCGCCCCCATGCTACCTTCCACACATCCTTTGTTCCTCCTGCAGGAAAGTTGATTCACGGGCAAACAGGAGAAAGAAATTGTCACTACGGTGAACTTGAACATTATTTAGTTGGGTTTTGCTGAAAGAATATTCACATAAAGGTCAAACATATTAACTTTGAAAAAAGCCTTTGAGCCTTTCTTTCACTGACTGTACTGCCCTGTGTGGCAGAGCCTACTCACCTGGTGCTCAAAGCAGCCACCTGCCCCAGGCCTGACTTGAAAAATTGAATACAGGCATGCTTTCAGTCACAGTACAGATTCAATGACTGTTCTAACATTTTTTTTAAGCTCTGCAGGTGTCATGGGGAAAAACAAAATAAATTTGTGCTCTCAAATTACTTAATTCATGCTCTGGAATTCATATTATACAATATTGTATAGACAGCATTTGAACATATATTTGAGGATGTCAAAGATATCACACCTTTGTTTAACCAGTAAAAGTATATCTGCTACCACTTTTTTCACATTTTGTTGTATTGCAGCCTTATACTAAAGTCATTTAAATTCATTTTTTTCCTCATCAATCTACACTCAATAAAGCAAAAACTGGATTTTAGAAATTTTTGCAAACGTATTAAAAAGGGGGAAAAAAACTGAAATATCACATTGACAGAAGTATTCAGACCCTTAACTCAGCTCTTAGTTGAAGCACCTATGGCAGCGATTATAGCCTTTAAGTCTTCTTGAGTTTTGGGAATTTTCTACCAGTCTTCTCTGCAGATCCTCTCAAGCTCTGTCAGGTTTGATGGGGATTGTCGGTGGACAGCCATTTTCAGGTTGTTTCAGAGATGTTCAATTGGGTTCAAGTCCACTCAGGGAATTCACGGAGTTGTCCCTAAGCCACTCCTGCGTTGTCTTGGCTGTGTGCTTAATGGTCATTGTCCTGTTGGAAAGTGAACCTTTGGCCCAGTCTGAGGTCCTCTCTGAGGCACTCTGGACCAGGTTTTCATTAAGGATACCTCTGTACTTTGCTCCATTCAGCTTTCCCTCAACCCTGACTAGTCCCCCAGTCCCTGCCTCTGAAAAACACTCCCACAGTGTGATGCTGCCACCGCCATGCTTCACCACTGGGATGGTATTGCGCAGGTGATGAGCGGTGCCTGGTTTCCTCCAGGCATGATGTTTAGATTTGAGGCCAAACTGTTCAATCTTGGTTTAATCAGACCAGAGAATCTTGTTTCTCACAGTCTGAAAGTCCTTTAGAAGCTTTTTTGCAAACTCTCCAAGCGGGCTGTCATGTCACTAAGGAGAGGCTTCCGTCTGGCCACTGAAGTGTTTGTTATATTCTCAAATTAGTTTTTTCCACAAATTTGTTTTTACCCTGTAACACCTGCCAGGCTCAACATTTTTGTCACAACATGCTCGGATAGAAGAAAATGCAGGCTACGCTGTAATGTGCTTTAAGTGTTTCGCGGTAAATGTTAGTGGACAGTTACTTAAGGAACTAACCTCTTCAATATTAGACAGATAAACAGGATGCTGCACACCACACACACAATAGAAAGCAGCAACTGTTAAGGTGGAAGGATGGCTTTCATGCTTCTCTGAAGAGCTGGTGGCTTTACAAGACGCATAAGTAGACGTGAGATTGTCTTCCAGACTTCCTCACATACTTGACCTCCAGACCTCCATATGAAAATTACGTAATTACAGGAAATTCTGTTTTGCCTCTGGATGCTAGTTTGTGCAATTTGAATGCAGGCCATGCATGAGTCAGTCTTCTGGCTAGGAGTACTAAACCTAGGATGACCATTTATTAGCAGTCATCAAACAAGCAGTAAGGCAAGTTGAATGCATAGGTATCGGGGACCTGTTTTCTGCTATAGGAGGGTAGATGAAATAAACACCTAATTTAACAGTACTTTAGCTGTGAAGTATTCTGAATCACCATTGCAAACACTACTACTAAGGTTGAGTATTTTGCAGTGCACTGACCTACTGCATGTCCATCATGTTCTAGTTGACTAGTTTCAACCTGTGACTGTTCTGCTTTGTTGATCCAGTTTGTTTTGCGTTTATCATGATTTTCAAGATGATTTCCTCTTTTTTGACCAATGTGCCTGCAAGTTTTAGATGTCTGCGTCTCACCTCTTTATAGCCAACAGATGCTGATAAGTGGCGACCCACTTTTGTAGCAGTGTTTTGCATTATATTATCCACCCTGTGTATGCCCTAACACTTGCTCAACCCAATCACAGTTGTTGCTTGTTTATGTGTACATTAAATCTTTTCCTGTTAATACTTGCAGCAGCGTGCATCAGGTGGGTCATACCACCCTTATGTTAATCAACTAAGCTGTTGATGGTGCATGATATCTGTTGGTATGTTCTTGCACAGGCTTCAGTTATTCAAATGAGCCATGTTATGGAACCCCATTGGACATGTGAATAATCCCAATCTGGTCTCTGATTGGCTGTTTACTAGGCATGTGATGAGCTGTCTTTTATAGAATGTGGTTGCCTGGATACCGGGGCTCCATGAGAGAATGACATGGCTTTGGAATGTTCAGGTTCAGTTGTTCCAGTTATTTACCCCCCAATTACAACATAACGTCTCTTCAGCTGCTTCACATCTAAAACACAAAATCATCAGGAAACTGCAACATGTAGGTGTCAAGTTAGCTGTGTAGTGTAAATCAAAAATGTATATTTATTATTTCAGCCCAGATCGCACAGTAGGTCCACACAGTTCAGTGTACACCGATCAGCCATAACATTATGACCACTGACAGGTGAAGTGAAGAACATTAATTATCTCGTTACAATGCGAGCTGTCAGTGGGTGGGATATATTAGGCAGCAAGTGAACAGTTTGTCCTCGAAGTTGATGTGTTGGAAGCAGGAAAAATGGACAAGCGTAAGGATGTGAGCGACTTTGACAAGGGCCAAATTGTGATGGCTAGACGACTGGGTCAGAGCATCTCCAAAACTGCAGCTCTTGTGGGGTTTTCCCGGTCTGCAGTGGTCAGTACCTACCAAGAGTGGTCCAAGGAAGGAAAACCGGTGAACTGGCGACAGGGTCATGGGCGGCCAAGGCTCATTGATGCGTGTGGGGAGCGAAGGCTGGCCCGCGTGGTCCAATCCAACAGAAGAGCTACTGTAGCTCGAATTGATGAAAAAGTTGATGCTGGTTCTGATAGAAAGGTGTCAGAACACACAGTGCATCGCAGTTTGTTGCGTATGGGGCTGCGTAGCCACAGACCGGTCAGGGTGCCCATGCTGACCCCTGTCCACCGCCGAAAGCGCCTACAATGGACACGTGAGCATCAGAACTGGACCACGGAGCAATGGAAGAATGTGGCCTGGTCTGATGAATCATGTTTTCTTTTACATCATGTGGAAGGCCGGGTGCGTGTGCGTCGCTTACCTGGGGAAGACATGGCACTAGGATGCACTATGGGAAGGAGGCAAGCCGGCGGAGGCAGTGTGATGCTCTGGGCAAAGTTCTGCTGGGAATCCTTGGGTCCTGCCATTCATGTGGATGTTACTTTGACACGTACCACCTACCTAAACATTGTTGCAGACCAAGTACACCCCTTCATGGAAACGGTGTTCCCTAATGGCAGTGGCCTCTTTCAGCAGGATAATGCGCCCTGCCACACTGCAAAAATGATTCAGGAATCTCAATCCAATCGAGCATCTGTGGGATGTGCTGGACAAACAAGTCTGATCCATGGAGGCCCCACCTCGCAACTTACAGGACTTAAAGGATCTGCTGCTAACGTCTTGGTGCCAGATACCACAGCACACCTTCAGAGGTCTAGTGGAGTCCATGCCTCGACGGGTCAGGGCTGTTTTGGCGGCAAAAGGAGGACCTACACAATATTAGGCAGGTGGTCATAATGTTATGACTGATCGGTGTATATAATTGTATAAAGTACTTTCAAGTATCAACGCTTAATAATCATAGAAGTCTGAGACACTGAAGTGTTTGTTATATTCTCAAGTCTCCTGAAAGTACTGGTATGGCATCACGTACTTCACTTATGCAAGGCCAGTCACAACTTTTGAATGCTCCAGGTGCACCCATGTGCCAAAAGTAAAAGAAACAAGCCGCTCTGGTGGGAGGAAAAAGATGCAGACAAGCGAAAGGAAATGAATCAGCCACTGGAAATACTCTGCTTTCTGTTACAAGAACAGAACAAAAAAATGGAAAAGAAAGAGAGGCTATTAAGTATTTAAATTTGTAAATATGGACCCTGATAAGATAGTGACTCTAACTGCTAAATACTGCACTCAAAAAAGTGGAATAAAATACTGTATGTTAAGATGCAAAAGGGCTATACAGTGACATTTTTGCTGCACCCATGTAATGTAATGTACAATATCCATCCATCCATTTTCTAAACTGTGTATCTTGCTCAGGGTTGCAGGGGGTGGGAGTGTTTCCCAGCATGCTTTGGGTGAGAGGCAAGAATAGGTCACCAGTCTATCACAGCTGACACACACTGTAGAGACATGCAGACACGTTCACACCACTCTTTAACAGTCATCATTACAGTATTCAGCTTCCTGTCATTTCTGCCATAGCCCCCCAGCCTTAACACTAACATATAACATGAATCAAACTGGTGATGGTACCATTTACATGGTCACACCAACATCTTGCAATGGGTGATTGTCTCCAACTCGTGGTCCAACTGAATTCTGCAGCAGTTTAACACTAAAAGTATCAACAAAGATTACACCAGTATGAGGCCTGATTTACAAGAAGCTTTTGTCGTGAATGATAAACATTCTTACTGATATCTGTGGGTATACCATGTGACTTCCTTTTTGTGAAAGGTGCTCTCAGCAGGCATGGGGGTGTCAGGTTTGGCTAGATTTTATTTGTTTAACTTGGACAGGGTGTCAGACATCAAAAAACCTTTTGTTCCATCCACTGTTTCCTCCACCCACTAGAAACAAAACTCGCCTAAATAATCTCACTTTGGGTCTTTTCATAACCTGCTACCATCCACTTTTCCGCATGTGGGCAGAAAAGTATGTCTAGATAAGATTGTTCCCAAGTCAATTTTATTTTTGGTGCCCAAAATCACAAATTTCTCTCAAAGGGCTCTTCTGTCATTTTCAAAAGAAGAGCCTGTCGTAAAAATATTCCAGGTACAGCCGAGTATACAGCTGAAACCTTGTAATAACGGTGTCTCACGGGGAGTGGATTTTACAGTTATCATCCTTAAGATTTCAGTCCCGGTTAATTTGGCGACAGTCATGGTTACCATGGTAACAGCAAGTGTGGTTTAATACTGGTGGGACTGGTGTTGGAAATTGACTTCGGCTATATACACATGTACAGTTCATCGGACACTGCTTCTGCAACTGTCAGCGTGTCTCTGTACTTGTCTTACTTACTCCCTGCAATATTTAAAAGTGATCCGCTGACAAAAGAAATGCCGTAAATGGCCGTTGTCTTGTTTTGTAGATGCATTCAATGCTTTTAACTAGCAGCAGTAGGAAATGTTTTGGTTTGCATTAGCAGTAACTTAATCTAGCTCTGATGCGGCTGTAGGAGAGTGAAGAGTAAACAGTGAGGCTGATATCAATGAGATAAAATTAAAAACTGTAGGTAGGTCATTTGAATCCAGCGCAGGAATGGCCTATATATTAACAATGAAAACTATGATGTAGAGAGGTAATTAATGGATGGAACTACATTGAATGGCTGTTGCAGAAAAAATGACAACCATAAATACTATCAAAAACTGGGTTTGATTTCTTAAAAATCCAAAGGACTGTTACTTTTAAAGAGTTAAAAAGGAAACACATTCGCCTATCCATGGAGCGGATTTTGGTTAAATGGGATATATTGCAAATTATAGAACTTTATATTAATGTGCTCTGCATCCAGTATACAGCAGTGTTCTCCTAAAATAAAACCTGCTGTAACGTTCAAACCTGTTCCCACCTAAATGACTGCTCTACAGATCAAAAGAATGATTGTATTTTACTTAATTTAATTTCATAACCATTCTGCATTTTTCTTTTCTAAGATTTAATAAAAATAATGACAAGGTCAGTCAGTGTCCATTTTGGGTTCCAGCCCTAGTTTGACTGCTTGCACCCATCCAGAGTTTTACATCACATCTTTGGGTTGTACATATTGTCATTTGACATCAGTCTAATTCAGCCTGATGAAGGTCAGGAGGTCATGTCCTGCAGGCAGGGGTTATCCTGTGTTCACTCTAATCCATACATCATTTACTAAATGTTACCAAGTACAGTGCTGTGAAAAAGTATTTGCCCCCTTCCTGATTTCTTATATTTTTGCATATTTGTCACACTTAAATGTTTCAGATCATCACAAATTTTAATATTAGACAAAGATAACCCGAGTAAATACAAAATGCAGTTTTTAAATGATGATTTCATTTTATTAAGGGAAAAAAAGCTATCCAAATCTACCTGGCCCTATGTGAAAAAGTAATTGCCCCCTAGACCTAATAACTGGTTGTGCCACCCTTGGCGCGGCAACAACTGCAATCAAGCGTTTGCGATAACTGGCAATGAGTCTTTTACATCGCTGTGGAGGAATTTTGGCCCACTCTTTGCAGAATTGTTTTAATTCAGCCACATTGGAGGGTTTTCGAGCATGAACGCAGCAAAACAGCCCATTTTATTAAGGGAAAAAAGCTATCCAAACCTACCTGCCCCCCCCGTTAAATCATGAATTAACTGTGATTAACCACATCTTTTGGAAAGTTGAGTTCAATTTCACTAGCCACACCCAGGCCTGATTACTGCCAGACCTGTTGAATCAAGAAATCACTTAAATAGAACCTGTCTGACAAAATGAAGTAGGCTGAATGGCTTAAAAAAAAAACAAAAGGACCTAGTCAAAGTCCGGACTTAAATCCAATTGAGATGCTGTGGCATGACCTTAAACAGGCAGTTCATGCTCGAAAACCCTCCAATGTGGCTGAATTAAAACAATTCTGCAAAGAGTGGGCCAAAATTCCTCCACAGCGATGTAAAAGACTCATTGCCAGTTATCGCAAACGCTTGATTGCAGTTGTTGCCGCGCCAAGGGTGGCACAACCAGTTATTAGGTCTAGGGGGCAATTACTTTTTCACATAGGGCCAGGTAGAGTTGGATAGCTTTTTTTCCCTTAATAAAATGAAATCATCATTTAAAAACTGCATTTTGTATTTACTCGGGTTATCTTTGTCTAATATTAAAATTTGTTTGATGATCTGAAACATTTAAGTGTGACAAATATGCAAAAATATAAGAAATCAGGAAGGGGGCAAATACTTTTTCACAGCACTGTATTTGGATACACGTGCAGTCAAACAACTCTTCTAATCAGTGGTCCTTGAGCTGCTCATGCATTTCTCCTGTCATCTTTGACCCTATTGTGCTTGATTTAGTTTTGTCACACCACCGGCATTCCCCCTCATTCAAAGTGGTATAAATGGGAATAGCATTACTCCTCCGACAAAGGGTGTGAACCTTTTTTGCTCGGCTAGTTTGCGTGTGAAGAGAGGGGCCTATCATATCAGCTGTGTGAGAGTTTAAGCGGCACGCTTGCAGCAATCTGCTTTTTCACTCTCCAGGTCCTTTATCCAGCCAGAGCAGTTTTCCTGTGGGTTATTCTTCCTATCCCTCCACAGGAAAGCCGTCCCCCGCTGCTGCTTCCGATCCTGAGCTTTCCTCCTAGCCCTTGGAGTCGGACAACCCTTTCCCTTAACATTGTCGTCCTATGTTAATAATTTAAAAAGCCTCACATATGAGATGTATTTAAGTGGATCTTTTGTATTAGTAATAAATGCAGTTTCCCCCTGGGCGTTTACCTTTGTGTGGATGAACACGAAAGGAATCAAACCCACAAACGTCATCACTGCAGAGGCTTCACTTAGTGTTTGTTTCCTACGGTCTCTCTTTACCTTCCTGTAATTGCTTTGTCCTGATTTGTATACATGACAGGGTTGTTTCTTCTTGTTCTGCTCTTCCAGGAACACGGTGGCCTTCTTCGAATCTTCCCAGAAGGAAAGGCCCAGTTTGCCGACATAGAGCCCAAATTTGACCGTCTGCTGCTGTTCTGGTCAGACAGACGGAACCCTCACGAGGTTCAGCCCGCCTTCGCCACCAGGTCAGCATCCAAGTCTGTGCACCGCACACACTCAGATGGTCCGGCCTGTTTTGCAGTGACTCATGGTTCTAATTCTGTCTCCGCAGGTATGCCATCACGGTGTGGTATTTTGACGCTGATGAGCGAGCTAGAGCTAAAGAAAAATACTTAACGGGTAGGTTTTGATCTACACCATCCTGTTTCTATTGTTTCAGGCCCACCGAGTGTTTTTTATGCTCTTTTACATTATCTCTTGTGTGTTTGTGTTTCCTCCGTGTGCAGGTGCAGGAGAAAAAGGAGTAAAGGTTGAACTCGGCAAACCATCGGATCCCAGCTAGTGGGAAGCCTGCATCCCCTCCAAACAGCCATTAAGTGCTCTGTCCCAAGAAAGTGGCCTATAGAGAGCATGTGTGTGTGTGTTTTACATGGCAAAACAGCAGCCTTTTGCTTGAGTGGGTGGAAGATCCATGCTTATGGAGACAAAACAGACAAATACGCAGTGATTTCTGTTCATTTCCAGCAAACCAGGGCAACTCAGCGGACCTTGAATGTTATGACATTGTACTGAAAGGGATTGTGTTTTTTGTTTTTTGTTTTTTTGTTTTTTCTTTCAGCTCTTTGGTGGAGAACACTTACATTACAGCAGACATTTTCAGAAAATCGCTTCAAACAGGAATTAAGCTCAAAAAGAATCGACAGCTTTGGCATATTGGTTTTTGCAGTTAATTCCTTAAAGGTACAGTGTTCTGCATATGCTTAATGTGTTATGCTGTTCACATGGAATCAGCTGTTATAAGCTACTGTATGGCAAAATGTGCTTGAGTTTGCAATAATATGAGGAATGATCTGAATTAAAACACAATTTTTCTGACAGAAATGCTTTGGTCTTAGTTTGACTTCATTCATTTGCAGAACAGTAGATGCCAGTTGTGTCGTATGTGGTCTTGTTCCTCCTGTTCTCTCTAAAGATGACAACTTGTTTGATTTAGCACTGATTTAAGGAGAAACATGGCCGTACATATGGCTTGTGGTTTAAGTACAGTGCTGTATGTTAACTTTTTCCTGCTCTGCTGTTTACACTATGTGCAGTTTCATGCTGCCCTCTGCAGGCCTACAGTGTATTACAGTGTACAGTGCACCTATTATTTCCGTCATTTTCTGGATCCCAGCATAAATAAACTCCCATATTATGGAAATGAAATTCTTGACACTTGGTGAGAGGAGAAACATTCTTGGCTTCAAAAGCAAATTCAACTTTTTTCCCTCGATCATTATTACCTGTAGCATTGTTATTACTGCTCTAAAAACTTCAGCTTAATCCACTCTTTAAAACTGAAAATAACAATGTGATTCAAATATATTAGATGCACTTATTTCAGTAATGATTTAAACATTTTAGTATATTGATAAAGTGGTAAATGACACTATCAGTCAGTAAATGATTGTATAAATGGCTTTGCAAATGGATTTTTTCCAAGGTTATTTATTGTTCCGCTCTATGTACCAGAGTTGCCTGTTTGTTTTCGGTCTTTGATTTAATTTATCAGTGGCTTTATATTTACACTTTCTGCTTTAGATGACTCTCTAATAAAATGAGTCGCTGATCTAATCTGTAACAGTTTAAAACCAATACAGACCTTTTCCAAGACAATCTCTAAATTTAGGCCCGTATTACATTGTGAGAATGTTCCTATTTTGTAAATCATTTACTTGTTCAATTTTAAAGTATCAACTGCTGTAAATTTCCATGGTACATAATGTATTTAGGCTTTTAGAATGCAGCCTTCTTTGAAAACAGCTCATCAATAAAATGGGGAGAAGTGTAAAACATGTCTGGCCTGCTGGTCTTTTTGTTCTGCAACTCTGCTGAAATTCTAATAAATGTTCCTTTAACGTCCAACTCTGAACCAGTGTCAGAACTCAATTGCAACCAGTGGTTTAAGTCGTGAAACATTGCTTTATTGTTCTTCCACCACTTGTTTCCTATCTAACTGAAGTAAGGTGAGTTGGAAAACATTTACCACCCGACTCCTTACAGGAATGGAAAGCATATCTTTTTCAGCTGCTGTAAATTCATCTGGCTGTGTGTTCAGAAATGCTTTCCTGTACTCAGAGCTGGATCACCATCAGGACAAAATGCCTCCGGAACCCAGAACCTGTATGTTTATTATGCAGTGGTCATTATTACAAGTCGGTAAGCATTTTATTATAGTATAGAGTAATTATTTAACATAAAATAGTTTAATGTAAACTGATTTGTGGTGTGATTCAGGATTCAAAGATGTTTTTGTCACAGACACAAGGAATCTGTGTAGTGATGCAATGTTGCGTGCTGAAAGACTAGTGTGACAAGAAAAACAAAAAATATAAAGGATCAAATTTCAAGATAAAAAATTAAAAAACTAGACATACATAATATGTCATAAGTGCAAATATGATGCTGTACTTTCTGTCTGACAGGATGGGATTCATGCAGGAGAAACTGGCTCAACAACTAAGTTAACAGTTAACTTCTCTGCTGGTGTTAACCTCTGGTATTCCTCTCCCGCTCTCTTTTTTTTTGCATTAATATTTATGAATATAGCAAAGACTTTTGATGGTCACATTTGTTTAAAACAACTGTCTCTAACCAACAGCTGAGGGCGCTGCAGTGTACTGTACTGACACACTGCCAGCATACCTGTTACACAAATACATTAAAAAGGCATCCTCAGTCGGTTAATGTACTACAACACTTCAGCTGTTGAGATCTATGCTGGAGAATTCAAAAAATAATTAAAAACAATTGTGAAAATCTGTCAGTAAACCTTTCAGAGATCCAAGAAGAAATGATTCTAAAACATGAGAAACCTGTCAATTTATCAATAAAATATTGGTGTGATATTAAAAATCAATTTTATTTTTCACAGCATTTAATCTTTTTTAATAGGAATGAAATGAATATCTCTATATAAACACATTTGTATGAAAAAGAGCATTAAAATGGTAATACAGTACATATTACAAAAGTCAGGAAATATATTAAGCAGTGTTCAATATAAACTATACAATGAAAAAGTTTAAGAGCATTTAAAATTAGATCAAACTTTGTACAAGGAGTGTGCAAAAATGAATGTCCCATCTGTGGACCTTCATGTACTGGCAGAGAGAAAAGTCAGTTAGTTCTTCTGTAGACTAAATAGAAAACTGAATGTATCGAGTAGAGGGGCGACTTTTGGCCCCATGTGCCTCCGTCACTAAGAGAGACTGTGCAAAAATATACAATAAAAAAAACAATGCCACAGGTCAGCAGGAGTCACTGCGAACTCAGTAAGGGCTGAGCTCCTCTGGAGGAGGAGAGATGTGGCAACTGTCGTCCCCTCCAATGTAGGCACCGATGCCGCTGCTTTGGCTCCCCCACTCGTAGCTGTCAGCGGCCAGACTGGAGAACCAAACACATCCATTAAACTATGTCATTTGACCTCTCTACCCTTTTTGCCACATTCCTACTTCGTGAACAGTGTTTCTGCGATTAGATTGAGATGTTTTTTGTTTGTTTTTTTACCTGGCTTGGATGTTCTGCGGCATGACGCTCCACGCCAGGTCATCGTCACTGTCATAACGCCGTGGGTTGTCAAAGAAATAAGACCTAGAGGAGAAGACGTGACCAGGAAGCCCAGAGCCACTCTGCAGGACAATAAACACAAGATATCATAGTGAAGAAAAATGGTTATTTCTTACATTATTAAACCTTTAGACTGTATTGCACATAATTTAAATATGACCCCTTAAAATAAAGCAATATCTACTGGCAACCCCTCATCACACGTTATTTGTACATATGTGTATGACTTGTGAGCAGTTTAACCCAAGAGTGATTTTCCTTTTGGTAGATTGTTTAATTTGACGTTTAGAGGCCTGAAACATTTTGTGTAGCTGAATTATACATGTTCTATCTGCTTTCCTATAAACCATCTCGCGACCCCTGGAGGGATGCCTGACCCCCAGGTGGGAAACCGCTGGCTTAAGGTAATTGCTGGCTCACCCTGTCTTGGTTAGGCTGCCGAACTCTGAAGAAGAAAACTACGAGAGAAGTGGGGAGCAGCTCCCATACAAACAGGATCACGCCAAAGACGATGTAGCCAGCGTCGCCCAGAGTTGACTGTAAATCCGCCTGAAAAAACAAAAAGAAAAACATAACACGTTCACGTTCACTATTCAAACAGCCTACTGTTTACAAAGAGATGGAGGAAACTGTATTTCCTTATCGCATTCTCCCATAAAAGCCATAACTCGCATATATTTACAATGAAGTTTCATGACTAAACTGACACACGTACAGAGTTTTGTCTGCCTAAGATTTGAGCAGATCAGCTGGTCTGAATAGTCAACCAATGCATGTTCTTTTTATGTGAATTAATAACTCTCAAAGCATTATGGCCTCTGGTGGTTCACCTGGTCTGAAACGTTGTACCAGTCATAGTCAAAGGAGTTGATACTCTTGTTTGAGAGTCCCAGGACGACCAGATTGTAGCAGGCCCTGGAGGAGTACAGGAGGATGACGATGGCTCCTATAACTGTCACCTGGCACACTGACGTCCCCTGCACAGTTTGAAGAGTTGCATTAAGAAATTAGGAGGAAATATACAGGAGGAAACTAGACATAATCATTTGTGAAATCATATAAAAACTACATGGAAACTGAAGATTAGAACATCTGTACTTTTATGTACTTTTTTACACAGAACAATAGCAATGTCCTGTACTAAACTTCCAGCTTGTGAATGCACCACAGTACATGCAGTCATGCACAAGAACAACATTGTACTGCTAGGAAACAATCACTATGTACAGAGCATAGATTATGCTGAGAAGTGCATCTTCACACAAGGGTAGTACACAAATCACTTTTATTCTAAGTATTCATATTGGATTTCTGCTCTCACTGCCACACAGGACAAGGGGAGTAGTTCTCACCTTGGATTCCAGGTAAATGTTGGCCAGAGACATCTTAGCGATCTTGTAGAGACACAGGGAGAGCGAGACGGCACACAGGACAAAAAGCGTGTCGTTGATCGCGACCCTCACTAGCACAATGGTGTGGGCTTCTGCAGAGGACATCCTCACCAGCAGGGCACATACTAAATTCACGACTAAAAACACCAGGCTGATGAACAGGAAGAGCAGGTACAGCGGCAGCCTGTGGGTCAGGAAATGAGAAAAACATGAACCACCAAAAGACCAATTTTTTAGCTATTTTTTAATTACTTTAGCCAAGATAGTTCATGTTTTAGTGTTTTATGTTTTTGCAGAACTAATAGAAAATTATTATTTAATGGAAAATGAAATCTAGTAAATGCATGAACCCCTTCTACCTGTATCTCAACAGCTCTGGTGCATACTTCGACTTTGCCTTGAAAACGACCTGTGAGAAGAAAACAAATCCTGCATCATGCAAATGTGTCATGCTACTGTGGCAGCCCATTTTCACTTCTGTATTCTTGCAAACAAGACATTCTTCTGAAACAGGAACCACGCAGTTGAACACAGCAGAGTTTTTGAACTTCAGACACACAATGGTCACACAGCACAGCTCCACATGTAATTCTCCAGGCCTCACTATCAACCTCGCAACTGTGACTCAAATCAGCCCAAGAGGATTATGCTAAAAATAAGCTTTCGGCAACGGCCAGAGAAGCTACTATTTGATATCTGGATTAAGTAAGCAGATGAAGGAATGACTCACTGCACTGTGCTTCGTATCTGATGTGAATGAGAGTGTATTATACTGATAGCAACAGGTAATATTCACTGGACAGTCCTTAAGGTACTTGCTATTCGGTGCTGTTAATATCAGTGATTATGAGAGTGTCATATCAAATGTATTTGTTGCAGCAGGTAAGCCTGGGCTATAATTTAGTGTTGATATCTATATTATCATATCGTGTTATTGCTTTACAAAATTCTTCAAATTCAAAATAATGACTTATCTTATCTTAAAGCAAATTGTAATTGAAACGTTAGAAATTTAGTTGTCAAATGTTTGGTTTTCAACCTTTTTTAGATGTAAAACAAAGGGATTCAATACATATCTTAATATGTATTGGTACTGGAAAGAATATTCTTTTTTAGAGCTGAAATTATTAGTTGATTAACAGAAAATTATTCGTCAATTGTTCTGGTTATCAAGTAATCCTTTCTCAAGCAAAAATGTCAAACATTTGTTGGTACGCTGGAAAATCATGGGCTGTTGGAGGGACAAAGTCAGAGATTTGAAAACGCCACATTGAGATCAGGGAACATATGATGGACACTTTTATCTTTTGTTAAGTGAAAAGAATTCTGACAGATTAATCAATAATGGGAATAATGGGTTCCGACCCTATTCTTAATATTGTTGTGATATTAATTTCAACCATATGCCCGTCCCTAGTTTCATGGTTTTTCATTGCTCCATCTCTAAATGATCTGTACAATTTCATGATGTGTTTTATATTTGATATTTTGTCCAACGGCTGCACAATGCCAAAAGGGTTCATCCCCTAGTTCACAAGAGGTCAGTGTATGTTTAAAGATCCCTTCCACACGCTTTATGACATATAAAAACACTCTACATGGAATAATAATTAATGTCTAATAAGGTTTTTCCACCAAAAAAATTATAAAGTCTTACATCTAAGTACTCTTTTGGCCTTGTTGAAAAATCCACAAACCATGAATATGCAAATCTCTTTTGTTTCACAAAGTTTAACACTTGTGTAAGTTGCATTTTGAACCACCACTGGCTTTCAAACTAGTGGTGTCTCAAAATCCTGCTCCACATACACGCCTTAAACTGAGATTTAAAAATGAGCCCAGAGAAACTTTCCCTCTTCTGCATTTAAATGCGAAAACAAATAATCACAATACTCTTCTCACGTTACAAAGAAACAGGTGCAGCGCTGTTGACACTGCATGAAACCCCGTGACAGGATCAACAGCAGCCAAGCCTGCTAACTCACCTGCACAAAGTAAAGGTTCATGAGGCTGAGTGTGAAGAACTGGAGGCAGACGGGAAAGCAGTAGAGCAGCCAGAAGGGAAAGGGCCCCAAAGTGTTGGCTGTGACAAAGTTCTTGAAGTAGAAGGAGAAGAGCACGGTGCGCAGGGCCGACCACAGCAGGCACAGGGACAGGAACACGGTCTGGTAGCTGAAGCGCTTGTGTCGGTACCGCAGGACCAGCCAGAGCTGGACGTAGATGAAGATGAAGAGGAGGGAGTAGAAGACGGTGTAGACCACAGTTAGGCCCAAAGTCACGTAAGGGGGCACGGCCGGGCTCAAGGTAGGCAGAGGCAGGGACTTGTCCATCAGCGACGGCTCCTTCTCCTCCACAGGGGCCTCCATGACCTGCTCTCCCTGGCCGGGGGGAGGAGAGAGCGGAGCGGAGCGGAGGGGCCTCTGCCGGTGTTCGCCGCCGGTCTCTGTCGGCTCTCACGCCCGGCAGAGGAGAGGCGAGAGAAGAAGAGAGAGAGAAAAAGAGGGAGTAAACAAGGCTGTGAATTGGGGCTGTCAGGAAGAGGGAGAAAAACAAAGCAGCGGGAAGAAAACAAGGCGAACTTCCTGCTGCAGAGCCACAGACAGCCAGAGAGCGAGGCACATGATCAGTGATGAGAATGAGCCGTTTGTCAGGAGCGGCGGCGGGCAGGAAGCTGCTGAGCTGCAGCTAGGAGCTCAGCGAGAGGACCAGCCTCCAACCCGCCCCCTCCCGCACTCATTACGTGACGCTACGCATCAGCTGACGCACGCTACTGTACCTTTAACCCCATGCGATGGGACTTCCCACCGCAGCACTGGTCCCAAGAGAGCAGCTCGGAGCTGTTACACGTGTTTACTTTCATTTTAAAGTGCGTGAAAAAACAAAATAGCACCTACAAATTCATCATCATCCTTCAACACTGAAGTTCATAAACAATCTATATAAACACAACAGCACGCCCAGCACTGTATGCAGGCTTACAGTAAATACAGCGGATGCATTTAACTGGTAAATACATAAAAAGGGGCACAAGCAAAACAACATAATAAAATCACATGTATCAGTAAGAAGATGTTACATTACATTCAAACTTTACATTTTAGAGTGATGGCAATAAAATATAATTTGTTCCTAGATAAAATAACTACAATTTATGTTGAATGATAAGTCATGCACTTAAATAAAGTAAAATTAAAAATCCTATTCAGCCCCCCCAACCCCTCACCCCTGAACAGAAAATGTATTTATTTATTTAAATGTATTGATTCTAAATAACTTGGACGCAGGTACTTCCAGCTGTAGATGTTTTGAATGTTGAAGAATGATTTGATATTTTATAATTCTGTAATGTGTTCTTGTTTTATGTTTGTTTTATGTCTGCAACCGTGTTATTTGTGCTGCTGCCTGTCTTGGCCAGAACATTCTTGATAAAGACATTTTTAATCTCAGTGAGTCTTTTACTCCTGGTTAAATAAAATTAAAAAAAAATAATAATATGAAATACTATATTAAAACTATAAAAGATAAAGAGAAAATAGCTTTTTGCACAGCTTTTACTACAGAGCAAAAGCTGGTGATAACAGCAAAATGGACGTATAGTTTGAGGTGGGCTCGGGGTGTAAGACACACACCATGTAGTGTAATCACAGTGTCCCTGGTTCTCACTGTCTTGCTTCACTGCAAACTAAAAAGCCCAAAAGATTTTATTAAAAAATAACGCATAGACTGAAAAAAGTACCTTCACACTTAATTAATTAATAAAAGATCCGTAACCATGTGACTTTATATATTAAAATTGTGTTTTTATTAACAAAGATAGCTTTTTATTAGTGCATTAACTTTTTATTAACCAATGAATCAAATTACCGACTGGAAAACAAGGGGCAGTCTGGGGCCCCTGGGCAGTTGCCTGCTTTGCCCAGTTGGTAATCCAGCCTTGACAAGATGTTAAATGGTCAAATAATAATGGTCAGATTAATGCTTTTTGTTGTTTTATGAGTCAAGCTCCAAAAATGCTGGATCCTACCTAATTTAAATCAGTAGCGTTTTTAATCTGCCTGGGAAACACCTCCATCTACCAAACTCCACACCCACACTTTGTAGTACAGCCTTTCCATTAACAATGTGAGGTCTCAAGGCCAAGCCGAGGTGACACTGTCAGGGTTGTTTTCTTGGACTTTAGAAAGCTGCTCCATTGCAAAGGAGGACATTAAATGACTGTTTTCACAGGATGAGTAGTGAGTTCCCCTTTAATTCCTACCAAGACAACTTCAGGTCTGAGTGGCAGAATTTGGTTTATGATCCAATCTGCACACAGACCTCGGTGAAGTTTGTTATGGTTAGTAGGAGTGGGGTTTTTTGTTTCACAGGACTGGGGCATGTGAACATGAGGAAGGCCAAGGATGGAGGTCACTCCTGCTCACCTTTGACTGTTGTGATCCATTAATCTTTTCGCACACTGGGACACTACCACCCAGACTCCACACCAAACAGGATGCTACAGTCAGCTACAGTACTTCCCTCTTGGCTGTTAAACTTTGAATAGCCACATCAGTAAAAATTAAAAACAATTGGCCTCTAATGTGTAATATGTAAAAATTATATCAATTACATCATCATGCCTTGTTTCACATGTTTGTTTTGAGTAAAGACACACTATAATTGTATTATAATAAAGCTGAGGACCTGAACAGATGGAAGAGGACTGGTTGAAAGCCTTTTAGAAATGGAAGCTAAAGATTTAGTCCAATAATGAATGAATAAATGTGATACAGAATATTTAATGCCTTGTTTGTTCCCAGAGTTCCCTCAGGCCGGCTCCAGCCCTTTAACTCGCCCACGTCTCCAGTTTTGTCAGTGAATAAAAAAAGAATAATAATAGAGAGGTGATGAAATGGCACTTCGGTCTGATTATCAGGCTACAGTTTCCTGCCACACACACACACACATCAGATCTCAGTCCGCTGCTGGTTGCCAGGCAACACGGTCAGGGACAACAGACTCACTCAAACACTACAGCTGACAGTGACATTACTAGCCCCAGGGTAAATATCCCATCAGCCCCTGAGAGTCCAACAAGGGCCCAATCTGTATCACCATTTAAGTGCAGTAAATATCGACAGTGTTAATAACACAGATAGCGTGTATATATAAAAAGAGTACTGTTATTGGGTGAACTGCTTTTATTTCACACACAAGCACTAGTCCTGCAGTCATGATGAATACGTTTTCTGTTTTGATAGTTTCACACAAATTAGCCCTCGCTATTTAACATCCTTGAAAAAAATATTTTTAGCATATTCTTTTTAAATAATACAATAGACAAATACATATACATCTATGATATTACTGTACCCGCTGTATATACATATCAATTTATATTAGTCTCTGAAAACCAATGGAGATTATAATCAGACAGCACAAATGTAAACTTCATAATATGACCAGAAGGTGGCACCGTTCAACTGTACAAAGATGGAAAGGCTGGGAGGGGTCCAAAGGAAATAAATATGCAATGTTTAATTCATTAATTCACTTATGAGTGGTCTCTTTCCAAAACAGTTAAATATTTGAACTCCATTTATGGTATCCGGACAAATGTTGCGGCATGGTTATCTTTTAAAATGATTCTCCTTTCAAAAATGAACTGGTTTGTAGTGCTATTTGCTATTTACTATTAGTATGGTTCAAAATCTGCAATGAAAAATAATCTTTGCACATGGTGACAGAGGCAGAATCTTACATTTTACTGGTGGCACATTGTTTATTTTGAAGTCTTGACATGAAACCATTTAAGAACATTAGCAGCTAACAGCAGATTGAGAAGTGTCGGGTTTAACTGAGATACAGTCCAACAACCCAGACAATTCTAATATGTTTAAAGCACAAACATGTTAGAATAAAAACACTTATTATGGCTGTTTATGCTGTGTGCTTTATCAGAACATATAGCAGCAAGATAAAGCCCCACTAGATGCTGAATGTTCATTATACCACACTACTGTTCAATTCATCTTAAAGCCCTACCAGTAGAGGGGCTAAAGAAAAGGCTGTGGGATCACTAGACTCACAAGGATTTATCCCATTGGAAGCATAGATGTGCCCTTTAAATATCACAGCAATCTGGCCATTAAGTTTTGGCCTGAGGGTGGTGCAAGAGGGTAGCTCTTTGTGTGTCCACAAAAGGCTCACCCTCCCCTTAAACAAATCAATATCCACTTGGGACCCTTCATCACAGGTTATGGCCTCAGTTCGGACATGAGCAGTTTGACCAGATACATTTTGATTTTTTATCTTTAAAGTTTTTAGAGGCCGGAGAAGGTGAAAATATCCAGTATTTCAAATGAAAAATTAAATAAATAAAAGACAATTCTAAAAAATAAAAAACATATTTTGTGCAATAAAAATATGTATTTTTCATTCTTACACGTTAACTGGGACACTCCACCAATTTCACACATGAAGATCAATTTACTTTTCATGGGGAGTACTGTTATCAGGCAGGGAAGGTCTAAGAAAAGACACTATGGAGTTGCATTTTGGAAAATGCAGTGGTGGAAGAAGTATTCAGATCCTTTACTTATGTAAAAGTACTAATGCGACAATGTGAAAATACTCCATTACAAGTAAAAGCCCTGCATTCAGAGCCTTACTTAAGTAAAAGTGCGTATGTATTATCAGCTAAATTTACTTAAAGTGTCAAAAGTAAAAGTACTCATTATGCAGTAAAATGCTCCCTGTCAGTGGTTTACTATTATATCTGATATTTCTGGATTATTATCACTGCTGCATTAATGTGTATGCTGTATTTTACTGCTGTAGACGTTAAAGGTTGAGCTAATTTTAACTACTATATATACTGTTGGGTAGTTTAATCTACAGGAATCCATCATGTTCTTTAAGACCATCATATGATTGTAGCGTCGCTGTCCTGTGAGAACCACGTATCTCTAAAAAGTCAACTTTTTCATGAGCTCAGAAAAACAGCCCGGTTTTCAGCTCTGTGACGATGTATTTTCCAGCTTATCCAAGAGGGGGTTTAAATAGTTTATTAAGCTTAAGAAGTAGGAGAATTTTCTCAACCCACAAAGGGACACTTCATCCTTCAGTTTATCAGAAAAAATCCAAATCACCCACTTTGGAGATACATGGTTTTCACCGGACAGGAAAGGTTTGACAAAATGTAATCTGAGAAGTAACTAAAGCTATCAGACAAATGGAGTGGAGTAAAAAGTACAATATTTGCATCTGAGATGTAGTGGAGTAGAAGTATAAAGTTGCATAAAATGGAAATACTCAAGTAAAGTACAAGTACCTTGAATTTGTGTTTAAGTACAGTATTTCAGTAAATGTACTTAGTTACATTCCACCACTGGGAAAATGTAGGAACCATAATACTTAATCTGTACTTTCAGCTATCTCTTGTGTAATGAAATCTTGGCCTGGTGGTGGACAAGGGAAAAGGTCAGGGGGTCACCAAAAACATTATTAATCATCATCTGGGGATCATGATTGTCTGCACCAAATCTAGTGGAAATCTTGGCATTAATCTGGAGGTCATTTTCTATCTTGTTTTGATTTTCAGAATACATTCTTATGGACCAAAGCCCTTTTAGGCTGATGTTAGCACTAAACAACAGGTCAGAGGTCACTAAAAAATCATTAGGAATCATGGGGACCATGAATACCCATATTAAAATGTTATGGCGATGTCAGATAAGTGGACCAAAGTGTTGGACAGATGACTGACCAGCAGAGCAGAAACAGCTCCAAGTTGAACCATATTACCAGCATGCACCCTCATTATCCCAGCTGGAGTCGAGTCTGATAGCCACAGCGGCATGCCTCAAATGATTTGTGTATGCTACAGTGCTCTGTGATATTGTCCTTTACATAATGTTTCAATCAAACTGGCCATGGGGCTCTGTTGCTGGTAACTGGTCCATGCTCTGATGTCTATGCTCTGATGGCCCCTTGGCCTGGATCCAAATCTGCCAATACAGCTCCAGTGTTGTCCCTTTGGAGACACTTGGACCTCCCACAAGGTGGCCCCTGTATTATACTACCTTATCATCCAAACAGACATGGCTGCTTTCTACTGTATTGGCAATACTGGAACAATGAGTTGCAAGTCGGGGTTTAAATCAAGGGATGTGTTGTGAAACTGGCCTCAGTGCTTCTCATTACCTCGTTTTGTCCTCAACCAGCCCTTATAACTCCTGTCATGCAATGTTTTTGTTTTTCAAAATGGGCCAAACGCCATCACTGCCAATAAACTGACAGCGGACATGCCAGCCTAAAATCAGTACCACATCACTTCAGGACTTTGTTTTAGGAACAGCACGGAAAGAAAAGTATAGGCTTCCTCTCATTTCTCCTTCCAGTGTTTCAGTGCCCCCCCTCGACTCCGCCCCACGTTCGTCTCCCAAACTCTGACTGAACTTTCTGTGCCTGTGCGTCACTCTCCACTGACCTGGCTTGGACAAACCACAGGACTGCTCAACTGCTCCTGAAACACGAAAGATGGGTTGGCAGGAGCAAGGATGGCTCGTCTGTGCGAGTTTTCTCGTATCCGTGGTGTCGGTGCAGAGCATAACGCGGGGAGAGCTTTTTCCTTTCGGTCCAAGCGCAGGAGACCACTCGCTGGAAGCAGGGAATGACCAGACGCACCGACTTGAACTGGACAAGCCAGTGTTGTTTTATGATGGCACTTTCAACAGCATCTTTGTAAGTTAAGACATAACTTGGTACACTATCACAGTAACTTTAATACAAACGCGTGGGATTTATTGGTCAGGGTGGACTGTCCATCAATCTTGCGCAATTGCGCATACGCTAGAAACCCCGGGCAGTTATACGTAAAAAGGGGTCAGTGGTTACAACCTTAAACAATGCCTGGAAGTTGCAAAATATATCTGGGGCAGGGTATGACTTTTTCTGTCGCTCTGGAGTAATTGTAAATATTGATTTACTTATCACAGAGGCTGCTGTATCTTGTATCGTGTGGAATGCATGTGTCCACGCATTCTTACAGCTTCCCCTGAGGTTATCATTTTACTGTTGACACAAAGACCAGAGTAGCTACTCGAGGAACCTTATTTTGTAATTCATCCCCAAACCTCTACTGATGACTCCATGTCACGTAACTGTGGGGTCAGAGAAGCTTATATAAACCAAATATATACGTTTAAAATGTTCCCATCCAGCAATATCTAAATAACACACAGTATGTAAACTGAGCAAAACAGTGACTTTGGAGGTTAGTTAACCTAATACATTCTTCAAGACCTAATGCATCTTGTTATTTGCTTTTTGCAGTTATCATGTGGAGCTTTTAAATGACATGAAAAAGGCAATAGCAACATGTAGCTGGAAGCTGCACCATTGTGTTGGACAGACAAACAGCCCTTTATTCCCTGTGATACTCCTTTTGAAAGAAAAGTGCTTCATCTCTGTTTTAATTGTGCTCTACTATCAGAGAGTAATTATATGCAAAGGGTATTTCCCTTAAGAGCAGGAACTCAACATTTGCCTAAGCTTCGTCCATATTTTATTAAAGAAAAGTCAGTAGTCTATACTTAAAGCAGTAACCAATATTTCTGTTATACAAAGACAACTTCAATTTTAATTTGTTGTTTATGGAACAGTTACATGCCTGATCTCCCCCAAGGAGCAGATCCATTTGAGGAGATGTGTTGAGGCAAAAAGCCATGGTTAACACATGAGCCTGAGACTGAGAATAAATATTTAATTCCTTGTTATAACAGTCAGTCTGCTACCTCCAAGTTATCCCTACATTACTCACCACAACATATTTTTCTACTGTAGTCAAGATGGCCTAAAGATTTTTGGTTTTTTTAATAAGACAGTCTACCCTGAACTGTCTGTGCCCTGTAGGCGAACAGTAATGCTTTTCACCCCAGATGTGGTTATAGAAAAAACATTTTCTCTAATCATTAGGAGATTTTATTGTCTCCTCCTGAGTGTGATTCATATTCCACACATGTTCGGGTAGCCACTAACCTTAAAGATCTCTCTCTGCACTAGGTCTGCGACATCAGATCCGCTGATCATTTTCCCAGCTCCATCTTCCATTTTGGCAGGAAGTTTCTGTAATGAAGATTAGTGTGCAATCTTTGGGCGCTCTGGGGCTGCTCGTCAGGGGCAAGGACAGGAAACAGAGTGGCCCGGGCCAGGAATAGTGCTCTTGTTTCCCCCCTGGTCAGGAAGTGAAGGAGCCCCATGTGCAGTCTGTATGTGTGTCTGTATGTGTGCGTGCGTGCGTGCGTGTGTGTGTGTGTGTGTGTGTGTGTGTGTGTGTGTGTGTGTTTTTGACACGAGCCCAGATTTTCTTCTTTACAAGCACTGCATGTGTTCACGTTAAACCTGAAGTGTGTAAAATCTGTGTAAAATGGCATCTTGTTTATTCATTAGCGCTTTTGTAGGACATGGCAGCTGACTCGGATCATTAGTCTAATGAGTTTGGAATAAAGATCAATGTGGGTCAGTCTGGACCGGGATTGCCTCTGCTGTGAAACAGTTCTTCATGTGTTGTTATCCTAGTTGTTATAAGGACAGTCATACAGTGTTACAATCTTCTAATTTGTTGTTAATTTCAGATCAACACCAATGGTTTTGTTGCCACAACAGAGCCAACAAGCCAGTCGACATATCTTGGCAAAATGCCCCCAAAATTTGGCATGATTGCAGCTCTGCAAGGTGACCTGGACACAAGTGATGGTGTGGGGAAAGTTTTCTTCCGTCAAGACTCCAGTCCTGATGTTCTGCGTCAGGCAGCAGAGGACATCAACAGGGCCTTCCCTGAGGACGATGAAGTCAGTCCCAACCATGCTGTTGTGATCACCTGGGTTGATGTCGCCACCCATGAACCTCAAAGCAGAGGAGATGGCATTGACAAGAAGGTAAGCATCACATAGTTATCAAAGAGATCTGTGGTGGAACTGGTCATTTACATTTTCTCTAATGTTTTCTTACACAGAGAAACACCTTCCAGCTGGTTATTGCATCCCTGGAGACTGCCTCCTATGCTATTGTCCTGTATGCAAGGGATGGGATAAAGTTTTCCTCCACGCCTGTAGAAGACAGTAGTGTGATCATGCATGCTGGCTTCAGTAAGGGTTTGGTTCGGGGTTTCCTGTTATCCAGTCAGGGACCGTACTACCGCACCACCACTGATGACGAGGCATCCGTCAGGGCTTTAGCAGAGTAAGTCAACCAACGCCTGTCAGCACAGGAACACCACCCCCTGTCCAGTGTTGCTGTTTGGATAATGTTTCAAGAACAGTGACTGTTAAAGTCTCTTTTCTTCTCATAGGGAGACCAACTCTGGCCTGCGGGGTGTATGGGTGTACGAGATTGGAACTTCTCCCTATTTTAGCAACGTGGCTCCAGGTGAGATCACTGACCTGCCCACTGAGGCCACAGAACAGGGGGCCCCTGATACAAGGAGGCCTGATGGACAGCAAGCGGAGCACCCTCTGTATGAAGTGGGGCAGATCGAAGTCCACCCAGTTCAGTACCAGCCACGTCAGCCTGAGGACATAGAAGTGGTGGTGGTGGAAGACACAGATATAAATGTAGATGGTGAGTCCATAGGAGAAAGGCTCAAACTGAGTAATACCAGTGTAATTTTGTTCTAGATAGATTAGCTGTTCCTGTTATATTCTTACTGTGTTTTTCCATGTTTTCAGTGTTCTCATACAACCTTGGGACGTGTGCGAACAATAGAAATAAGTGCTCCCAGTTTGCTGACTGCAAGGACTATTCCAGTGGATACTGCTGCCACTGCAGACCGGGCTTCTATGGCAATGGGATACAGTGTGTGGCAGAAGGTAACGTTATGCTTCTGCTTTAAGTGGTTACGTTTCATTTTGAAACATTGAATCTGAGAGTGTTACTGTTGGAGGGAAATGGAGAGGAATGGTTTTGGTTAAAACACATGAAATATGTGCCTATGGCAAACTTTAGACAGTTTCATTTTATAATAATAATTAGGTTTTTTCTATTTTGTAAAATTGCAGCTTATCAGAGTGGCTGTCATTGCTTGCTAATTTAAAGGCAAAAAAATAGCTAGCGTGGCTAGCTAACAAAGCTAGAAATGTCACAGGAATGCCACAGTGTTAGCAGTTTAGCCTTCTTTTTACTAATATCATTGCACTTAATACAGTTCTTTAAAACACTGCACTGTAGGTAAAACCTTTACTGAATTGTTAAAATGATCTATAACAAAACATTTCAACGTCATTAACGTTAACCAGCCAGTGTTAAACACAGGATGGGCTACTGGAGCTAACGTCCAGGTTGGCTTTCAAAAACTAACTGGATGAACTGTTAAAATTTGTAAAGACTTCATTATCCAGAAAGCATTTAATGTGTTATTTTTTCTTCTAAGTAGCTGGCACATGTGGAGATGTTGGGGGAAATCTTTTAGCAGTTAAAATTTCCATAAGTGTCCATTACACTACTCCTGAAATTATTTGAGCAAACTGGGCAAATCAGTGGGTTCAGCTCTGTTGTGTGGTTGCTGTTCTTTGTGACTAACTTTGATGGTTTGGGTTTGTTTTTGCAGGAAAGCCACAGAGGATGAATGGTAAAGTTCATGGAAAAGTGTATGTGGGCAACTCTCCTTCTCCAGTGGAGTTCACCAGCAACGATCTCCACTCATACGTTGTGGTCAACGATGGCCGTTCCTATGTGGCCATCAGTGACATCCCTTACACCCTCGGGCCCTCGCTGCAGCCCCTGTCAGCCCTTGGTGGTGTGATTGGGTGGGCGTTTGCTCTGGAGCAGCCTGGCTTCAAGAATGGCTTCAGTATTATTGGTGAGAGAAAGATTTCTACAACTGCACTAACAATATCTGATAATGTGACACCCAGCAGCCTCTCATGTGATTGTCTCATGCTTTGCTTGGTTAGAAAATGACAAAAGTGAAGACTCGGGAAGCATATCTGCACACGTTAATGCTGCTACAAGCAGTTTGCCATACAGCTGCAGTTCTACTCACTCTGTCCAGCTGAATTCCCCTCACATTACTTCAGCTGAGACAGAAGGCGGTAAGCCAAAGTTCATCCAGGGCCAGGGTCTTAAAGTTAACCTCCTCCTCTCTGTCATCTGTAGGGGGGGAGTTCACACGGCAGGCTGAGGTGACCTTTCTGCCAGGGAATGAGAAGCTGACCATCAGGCAGGAGTTCAAAGGCATCGATGAGCACGACCACCTGGTGGTGAGCACCACCCTGGAAGGCCGGGTCCCTGAGGTGCCTCGCGGCTCCACTGTGCAGATGGACCCTTACTCTGAGATCTACCAGTACAGCAACAACTGTAAGATACAGCTTGAACAGAGAATGTCACTGAGTTGTTTCTCCTGATTTTTGCGCTTTGCCAAACCTCTTTATCCAAAATAAAGTCTTTTTATGCTTTCATAAGATTAGGAAGTCAAGACTGAGAAATCATCATCTACATTTTTCTTACCTGTCTATCGTCCCTTCCAGTGATCACCTCATCCTCCACTCGGGACTATGTAGTGAGCTTGCCCGATGGCTCCACTGACACCAGGACGTATCAGTGGCGTCAGACCATCACCTTCCAGAGCTGCCAGCATGGCGAGCCTTCCAGAGACATGAAACCGGCTCAGATGCTCAGCGTGGACCAGGTGTTTGTCATGTACGATGTTAATAATGAACTCATCCGGTTCGCCATGAGCAACAAGATCGGGGATATCAATGGTGAGGTCATAGAGATTATTTTTGTCTTCCTGTTTTGGTCTACGCTCACTTCCTTCCTGGAGCACAACTTATAACATCCTGACCAAGGACAGTTTTACTAAAGGTTAAGCTGTTAATAGTAAATAAGTTTGTCACCGTAAATCACGTGAATTAATATTATAGTAGTAACTTTGTCCTAAAATACACCTTTAATTCTCAGGAGGGCAGCCAGAGGAGAACCCATGTTTCACTGGAAGACACGGCTGTGACACCAACGCTGTGTGCCGACCCGAACAGGGAACTCAGTTCACCTGCCAGTGTGCTGCTGGCTTCAACGGTGATGGACGCACATGTTATGGTAAGAATGACATATGATATAATACCATTGTTTGTGGCAATAAAGAGGGAGGGTGTTGTGGCCTCTTAATTCTCACCACTATTTTCTGGTTTCAAGTAAATCAGTTTTCGCATCTGTTTAGAGCCATCATTTAATGAACCCAGGCTTTCTAATGCCTTCCTTCCTGGGGAACTGGGCAATCTTCCCAATCAGCAGAGGGAGACTCCCATGGTAAACAAAGTTTAACATACTTCCAGACCAGGTTAACATGTACAGTGTGGTCCTCATCCCCAGCCCATGCTCTATACAACCAGACAGGAAGAGCTCTGAGGCACATACAGTCGAAAAAGGAAGGAAGTATTTCAGACAGATGCTATCTTGAAACATTTGTAATTAAGAATTAAGCTCTCTCCTCTGATCTGATAATGAAGGACACTGATTTGACAAATCCAGACTTCAGAGCTCTAACCTCAAAATTGGGCCTAACGTGGAAGTGATTAGGATGTGATAACTGGCTCCTCTCTTTATCAGACATTGATGAGTGCAGAGAGAATCCTCAGATCTGTGGCTCCCATGCTATCTGCAACAACCAGCCTGGGACCTTCCGCTGTGAATGTGAAGATGGATATCAGTTCGGCAATGATGGGCAGTCCTGCATTGGTAAGTGGTGTTTGTGCGCTGCAAAGTACAATTACGTATTTCAGAAATCTCACCTGGTAGTTGGGATGCACAGGCTCAGACATAAACTGTAATAAAATACATTAAAATATTAAGTAGACCAGGGAAGAGCAATATAAAACACATGCATAGATACTAACCATAAATACACACACACAACTTTGAACTGACTGGTGCAGTGGCATTATAATTTCAGAGATTAGCTAGTAGAAAGTGTAATTAGGTTTTAGGTCCACATTGCGTGTGTCTGCGTGTAAATGTGTGTGTATGTGCTCAAATAATACACCCATTACACTGCAACAGAAAAGTGTTGCCTAAAAGATTAGCCTGAGCTCAATTTGTTTTCTCACTATATATATATTAAAGGAATAGTTCAACATTTTGGGAAATAGGCTTATTTGCATTCTTGCCGTGAGTTAGATGAGAAGATCAATACCACTCTAGATTGGAAACGGGGAAACAGCTAGCCTGGCTCAGTCCAAGGGTAACAAAATCAGCCTACCAGACACAACACATTATGTCTCGCTTGTTTAATCCATACAAAAACCAGAGGCTAGCTGTTTGCCCCTGTTTCCAGTCTTTATGCTAAGCTAAGCTAACTGGCTGCTGGTTGTAGCTTCATATTTATTGGATAGATATGAGAGTGGTATCGATCTTCTCATCTAGCTCTCTGCAAGAAAGTGAATACACCTGTTTTCCAAAATGTTAAACTATTTTAAGATAAAAAAAAAAAAAAAAAGTCAAATAGCATTGTGACATAATTGAACAAATGTTAAAAACTGTTTAAAAGGTTAATGTGATGTCTGATCATTCTGACTTGCTCTAACATATCTGGATCTCATCTTACCAAAATAAATTAACGGCCCTTCCCTGGTCTTCTTCTCCTCAGAGGTTTACCGACCTGTGGACGCCTGTGAAGAAGGCACTCATGACTGTGACATCCCTGAGCGGGCTCAGTGCAGCTACACTGGAGGCTCGTCCTACATCTGCTCCTGCCTGCCAGGGTTCATAGGAGATGGTAGAATCTGCCAAGGTAAATATCTACAAAATGGGCCTTTTTCAAAGGTTACATACTATACAACATTAATGAGTGCTCATACAGTACAGTACAGTGCTCATAGTACATTATAACTAATTCATTTGTGTGCATACTGTAGCTTTAGTGTTTATTATCATAACATTAGACTTACAGGAACGTCAGTGTGTTGTTTATACTTTACATTACTGCCAACCATTTAAGCTACGTTCTACAGTAAACCACTGGCTTCCATTCATTTCAGTATAAAAATCAACTTACAGACTTTTTTTTACATTATCATCATGTGATAATGCATTTGCAGGCAGGAATTCCTTATATGTGTGCCACTGGAATAATTATAGACTTTGTTAATCATAATCACTTAATACATTAATACATTTAGAAAAGCTATTAGAAGTTGATTTTTTGTTAATTTTATTTCCTATGATGAATTAATAATTTAATTTTTAAATGGAGTAGCAAAAGTAATTTTAAAAAGGCTATTTAAAGATAATTTAAAGATAGCTCATTTAATCACAGACGTGTAAGCAGTTTGCCTAAAAATTACATGACATCCAAAATCCAACCCACAAAGCAGCAGCTCTGATGGACCAGACTGCTGCCAACACATAACGGCTGGCCAATCAGAGCTCCTGCTGCTTTTTTCAGAGCCATCTTTAAATTAAGAAGGAGAAAGAATAAGATAGGCAGACACATTAGTCAATGAAATAACAAAAAGCCTTTTTAAAATCTAGTGAGCAATTACATTTTAAAATCAAATCCTCAATTTATCATTTAAACACAGAGTAATAAAATCTAATTCTTATTTGGTTTATGTAGTGATCTTTGAGTTTATTAATGAATAATAAAAATGCAAATTTTAATAGTTTTTTAATTATAATTATTCATCGATTATAATTAAACACTGTAAAAGTCTCTAATTATACCTGTGTTGATGTGTGCAAGGAGAATGTGAAATCTGAGGTGTGAGAGTTTGCTGCCAAACAGCTTAGCATTCATGAGCAATGTTGTCAGAGAATCATCGTAGAGGAAGGAAAGAAGTAACCTGACGAGGACATTGTCAACATTTTTAGTAGGGATTTTAGTAGCTTCTGGCATTGAATGTTAGAAATTTATCCTGAAATCTCGAGTGTCAGAGCTTCCTTTGTTACACTCACGAGGAGAGTTTTTAAAAGTCCCTTGCAATAGCCTTATCATGTGATCATGAGTTCAGTGACAACAAAAGTCGGCTGAAACTAATGGCTGCGTGCAAGGATCAGTCCAAAATGACATGTTTTAAAATGGTTGGCAGTAATGTGAAGTATTTCTAGTCGACAGGCTAAATAGAAAATCAACAGGATAGTCCTTTAGCACGAGTAGTCCAGATTTCAAATCCATTACCTAGACTTTAAGGGTATAATTGTTGTACCATCTGTTCAGGACTGGGGGAGGTGAGACTGCTTACATAATACACATCTGCAGTGACTGAACAGTGAAACATGCAAAAAGCAGATGGGCATTTCATGTGTGGAGGTCCTGAGTCGGCGTGTAGTGTTTTTTGGCTGGTCCTCAGTAGCACCCATTCATAGTTTCCATTCTTTCCGTGCCTTTGCTTGATGCTCTGCACTCCGAGGACGGTTTTGAGCACAGGCTGACCCAGATCATACAGTAGACCCCCGGCCATAAAAGGACGCGACAAATCGGACACGCAGAAAATATTTGTGCTCGCACGGTTGCTGACTGATTCCTCTCTGTCCTCGCTCACCCTCTCTGATCCTGCCTGAAGACATAGATGAGTGCCAGCCAGGAAGGTGCCATCAGGACGCTGTGTGTTATAACACCCCGGGATCATTTACCTGCCAGTGCAGGCAAGGTTACTATGGCGACGGCTTCTACTGCTCTCCAGGTAAGTCTTTGGGAATGCCGTCACTTTTTGACAAGCAAACCCAACATTTGACTTAAACAGTGCACCGCTGTAAGTTGACCTGATTTCATATTCAGTCTGAGCTGCTCCAAGTTTATTTGGGTAATAGTATTCTTTGATTTAGTCGCAGACTCAATAATAGAAAATTGGAAAACGGATCATTTCCATTCTCAGCATTGTTTATTCTACCCATTGTGTTTGGAAATGAGTTCCTCGCCAGAGTATATTGGTGCCAGCTGTGACCTGTTTTTCATTTTCTTCTGGATATCAAAAGGAATTCTTACGAGGGATGTGGGAGTTTTTGTGTAGCTGAATTTAAAGCAGACAAGACAAAAGGAAATATAAATGAGCTTATGTTCACTTTGGAGCTTATTTGTCATGTTTCTCTTCAGAGAGGACAAAAACACAATGTGAGACCCACAGAGACAGTCTCCTGGGCGGGTCTCCGCGGGGCCCCCGACCTCCCATTGCACAGTACATCCCTACGTGTGACGAGAACGGTGCCTATGAACCCATGCAGTGCCACGGCAGCACAGGACACTGCTGGTGCGTGGACCGAAACGGACAGGAGATCCCTGGGACTCGCTCTGGGCCTGGCAGCAGACCAATGTGTGAGTGTTAAATGCTGGACAACAAGAGACCACAGTGTCTCTCACTGTGTACTAAAAGACCAAATATGCATGACCAATGGAGGGTTTCAAAAGGTTTTTTTTTTTTACCAGAAAATGTTTCCTTTGCTAAAATTTCCGGTTGCTCTCCCCTCCACAAAGACCCTGATTTTTCAGTGTTTGTCTCCGGCAGGTATCGACCATGGTGGTGTGCCACAACCTATTGGACCCACTCCTCGACCCGATGTCCACCCCCTGCCTCCAGGAACACACTTGTTGTTTGCCCAGAGCGGCAGGATCGAGCATGTCCCACTGGAAGGTTACGATATGAAAAAGGACAATGCCAAGGCTATCCTCCATCTCCCTGTAAGTTTCTTTAAATTAACTCGTAGAGAGGAAGTTCTACACGCATGTCTGAGCGGATCGGTGTGATCCATTTTTATTCTATTTTGGTTTCAGTTTTGCCAGGAATTTTAAAGTGATATTGTTTAACATGTCTACAATTCTTATTTCCTCTTAAAGACAACATTTTTTCTGAGTGGTTTTAATAGGCTTTTCTGGTTATGAAAATGTTTGGTAAAAATGTGACATAAAAGGGAATCATTTACTGGATTTATGTCTGTTCATGACAGACAAATGCTTATAAGATCTCAGAAGCTCAAAACCTCTGTAAAATAAGCACTTGTGAGTACAGGCAAAATGTCAAGACAGGATGTTTTGGTATGTGTGATCATTCAGTTTAAACTCGTGAAAACAACCAAAAAAAATAAAGCTACAGTATGTTTGGATTTCTCATTCGTGTACACAACATCAGCTCAGCTCAGTCGCTCCCTTGCTGGTAATAATACTTGCATTCTAGCTCTGCGATTTCCCCATCTGCTTCATGCAGATGCCTGCGCTTTATTGGAGGCACATGGTGACATTCACACTAATTACTAACATCAGTCTGACATCTTTGGAAATGCAATCTGCATTTCTTGTTAGGCTGATTTCCAAGCCAGCTGGTCCAAAGTCTGGCCGGGGTTGCTCACGCTCAGTGTGTGGCTCTGTATGTTTGGATTTATGTCTAGACGTTAATGTCAAAAAACACATCTGCTCCATGTTTTTATCTCTGACCACTCTTGTTTGAACAAAGTGCACTTCAAAGATTGTTGGTTGCTGACCTCTCCGCAGGAGAAGGTAATCATCGGAGTGGCCTATGACTGTGTGGAGAAAATGGTCTACTGGACTGAAATCACATCTCCTTCAATCAGCAAGGCCAGCATCCAGGGGGGAGAGCCCATTGCGGTCATTAGATCAGGTAGCGTTACTGTTCACTTTTATCCTTCACTCTACCAGTTCTCTTTCATTTTCAGCCATTTGTGAATCACGACTCTTTTCATAAAGAACAGAAACCGATGTGCAAAATATAACCTCTCAACAGATTTGAGTAGTCCAGAGGGTATCGCCATCGACCACTTAGGACGAACCATGTTCTGGACGGACTCTGTGAGGGATCGCATCGAGGTGGCCTCTTTGGACGGGTCTCAGCGTCGTGTCATTATAGACTCGGATCTTGTCAACCCCCGTGCTATTGTCACTGACCCTCCCAATGGGTGTGTATTGTTTCACATAAAACTTTTATGTTTTACTAGCTTGTTTCTTTAGTAACTTTTTAAGTTAATTTGTTATAAGCAAATTCATCCCCTCTCAGTTCTGATTGGGCAGTACACATTCGAACGAGTGGTTTAATATTTTTGGAAATACGCTTATTTGAAGATCGATAACAGTTTTTATATGAAGCCACAGCCAGCAGCCAGTTAGCTGGCAGCCTCACAGTGACAACAAGCCTGCAGGAAGTCACTGTGTCCGGCCAAGAAACAGTCCGGCACATAGCCCCCAAAAACAACATATATACACTTTTTTGTATGGATTAAACAAACAAGATTAAAAATAAGAATTAGTGAGTTTTAGAGGTGCTCGTAAGTGTATCTGGCTTTGCACAGAGCCAGGCTAGCTGTTTCCCCCTGCTTCTAGTCTTTATTCTAAACTAAGCTAACCAGCTGCTGGCTGTAGCCTTATATTGAAAGGGCAGATATGAGCACGGTATTGATCTTCTTGTCTAACTCCTGGCAAGAAAGCGAAGAAGCGTACGTCCCAAAATGTTGAACTATTTCTTTAAATCTTTGTAAATAGACACCTGGATAGCATAACAGTTTATGTGAATATTATTACGTTATTCAATAAATCGTCAGTTTTGGCACTCATGAGAAGCTTAGCAACAAGTTTGATTTGCTACTGTTAAAGCATTGGCAGAAGAATTTAAGATTTGATTAATATTGTGTTCAAATCTTCCCGTAATTTAAATCCGTTCAGTTTGATAGTGAACTGACTCCACAACTCTCCTTACAACAGCAATCTATACTGGGCCGACTGGAACCGCGACGCCCCCAAGATTGAGACCTCTTACATGGATGGATCCAACAGAAGGGTGCTGGTTAAAGACGATCTCAGCCTGCCCAACGGCTTGACTTACGATTCTCAGAGCTCTCTGCTTTGTTGGGCAGATGCAGGTACTGTGGATTTCAGACAGGTGGCTCATCTATGAAGTGATGTCTGCCTTGTGATCAGCAGTAAGTGTAATCTCTCGCCTGTAGGCACACATAAAATGGAGTGCACGCATCCTGGCCGGGGTGACCGCAGAAAGGTTATGGAGGGGATTCAGTACCCTTTTGGAATCACGTCTTTTGGGAAGAACATCTACTACACTGACTGGCGGAGGTTTGACGTTTTGTATTATCATGAACTTTTAAAGTCTAGCTTTTTATCCAATGAAAACATATGGGATGTAAGTAAAACAAATTTTGTGGTAGGGGTTTCGTGTACCTTGATGTAATTTGGACGGTTTTAAATTACTACACACAGGCTTTATCCATGGTCCACTGTGCAATGTAAGAACCCAGATCTGTCAAGGTGGAGGAAGGAGAGGGTAGGTCAGAGGTTAAAAAGCTCCCCACCCTTCAAGCATGGGCCCTTGATGTTCCTCCAGACTCGGACACTCCCACTCCAAAGACTGTGGAGTTTTCTTCCCATGCAGCTGATTCTGTATGTTAGCCACTGCAAAAAGGCGGGGGTTAGGGGTTTCTATTTGTGTGTGTGTGTGTGTGTGTATGTGGGGTGAGGAAGCATCTTAAAAAGTGGCAGCTGCTTGCAATTTCTCAGCCTCAGCGTCTGTGAGTGACCTGCCCAGGGCCTCCCTCTGATCTTGCCAGGGCTGTAGCCTTGCTGGAGAAGGTTGAAAGGTGGTGGTGGTGGTTGTGGGGGAGGCACACAAACTATGTCAGTTACGGCTGAGAAACCTACCCTAACCCTTACTCATTCTTGACAGACTTTATGCAAACCACAGAGAGGCAGGATGCTAACATTTCTCAAGCTGGGATAGTCCCGGATTGCTAAACTCTTGTGCTGATTGTGTTTACAACAGGGATGCCGTGGTTGCTGTGGACCGCTATGCTGGCAGGGAGTCAGACGAGTTCCAGCCTCAGAAACGGACCAAGCTCTATGGGATCGCCACAGCCTATGCCCAGTGTCCTTCAGGTAAATATGCCAGTTGTGAGGGTGCAACAGGGCCATATATTCTTGTAAACTCTTATTAAAAATTTTTTTATTTACCTTAGCAATATGTGAGAAAACACTCTTGTCTTTTCATGCCTGGAGTCACCTTTGTATTACATCTAGCACTGATGTGCAGCCCCACATAAGAGCCATTCCTAGAAATAATTTCACCCTTGTACATTTTGGGGCTACCTTTGAGTCAGGCTTATTATCCATTCAGGACCTAGCAGCCCAGTTTTGTGACCTCTGTGCTCTCTGTAAAGAGTTCAGACCGTGCACAAGAGAAAATCGTAGGTTCACTCTTCGACCTGAAAGCAACAGGAGGAATTCTGCAGCTACTATTCATCATTAAGTGAAGGGATTACTGATGTTACTGCGCAGCACCAGGCCTCGTACTCCCTTAAAGATAAGGCTGCATGCACAAAGCCAGGGAATGTGGAGCAAAGGGAGAGGGGCCTCCAACATCTGGAGTTTGCTATGTGTTTCCTTTAAGTATGTATATATATCTGTTAAACAAACAATGAAGAGAGCGTTTCCTGTTGTTCCCTGCTATGGTGGCTTAGGATTTATACAAATGTCCTGGAATGCCCCTCGTTAATAAGAGTTTGTATGTTTTTTCCTTCCGCCAGGACAAAACTACTGTGCTGTGAACAACGGGGGCTGCACTCACCTCTGTTTAGCAACCCCTACCGGCCGCTCCTGCAAGTGTCCCGACAACGCAGTGGGCGTGGGCTGTGTGGAGAGAGACAGCGGGTACTGAAAAGTGCTCTGAGAGTGCTCTGTGCTCTGAGAGTTGACACTGTTTGGATGTTTGACCGCAAAATTAGGAGACACTCAGCATTACTAAACTATAGCTGCTGAAAACGCCACTGAAAACCAGAGATGAACTTACTGTGCCTTTTATTGCTCAGTGTTATGCTTATCTACATTTTTACATTTCCCATTGCCTTTATAAAACCACAACTGCCTTTGAGAATTGTAAATATAAACACTATGATTTTGTCTTTTCCTGAGTGCACATAAACTGAGAATAAAGCTCGAGGAGGGATACATAATTTAATGTGAAATTCATCACAGCAATGCATGACATCATCTCATGTCGGCTGTGTTACACTGTGGCATGTTTGGATGAGCTTATCTCATGTAAGTATTATTGTGGAGTATGACTAGTGTCTGTACACGCTGGTGGGATGAGTTTACATGCTGGGCAGCAAAAGAATAAACATTTTTCTAACAGGTTGGTCTGCTGTGTCTGTGGCTTTAGTGTAGTAATAGCGACACCGTGTGTTAGGTACCGTTAATTACAAATACATATTTGTTGTGTTGTGGTAGGTGCCGCCAAAGTAAACCTTGGTACCTACCATGGTTGAACAAATTACCTGTCTAACGCACATTTATATTTAAAAATGTAGAATATCTAAATGTTTTCAGGGGCCCATGTATGGTCCCCAAACACTACTATTATTCAAATATTTCTATAGGAGGGTTAGTGTTTGTGGACCTTAGATTTATCATGAAGTACTTTTAAATTGAATGTATTTTCCCCCTCCTTTGTTATATATTATACATGAATGTAGGGTTTTCCGCATCATCATTTATTTCTAATTCATTAAACAGAAGTTTACCTGAATAACTGACTCAACCACTTGAAGAAGTGACGAGACGTTACACGGGGGTGGATTTAATTTCCCAGGACACTGGGCTAATGACCAGCCCTATAGGATATCATGTACCTGTAAGCTTTAACAGCTGAAAAAAGAGGCATTTGGTTTGTTGTTCTCACGTGGCCTATTTCCAAACTGCAGTGTGTCAACGGGATGATGCGTCTGCTTTGATAATAAGGACACACAATGCTGCCACCCCCTCAGGCTGTCTGCAGCCGCAAAAAGGGAGACACTTGCTTACGTCAGTAGTGCATTAAGGGGCTCTTGATAAATTCTGAATATCGTAACTTCACCACTCGAGCTGCAACCTTATTGAACCACAACATTCATATTAGGATTGCAGCTAGACTTTCGTTATTGATTAATCTGCTGATCATTGTTGCCTACAAAATGTCAGAAAAAAAGTTTTTAAAAAATGCTTATCAATGTCCTAAAGCCCAAAGTGATGTCATCAAATTGCTTGTTTTGTCTCACTCCAAAATCTAAAGATGTTCAGTTTAGGATAAGACAAATTAAAGCAGTTAATCCTCACTATTGACAAGTGGACCTAGGAAATGTTTCCTTGAAAAAGTACGTAAATGATTAATCAATTAGCAAAATAGTTGCCAGTAAATGTTCTGCCAATCAGTTGACCAAGTGATTTATCAGCTAATCGTTTTGTCTCTATGTAACTTTATTTATATGTAACTATAAATCATTTTTACATTTGTAAAAGGTATGCACTGTACCTATTAAGACTTACAGCTTAATGTCTCATTAAACAACCTTGTGCTACTTCAAAGATGGAGGACAGCATCTCCTTGTGTTATGAGTAAACTACACATATTGATAAAACAAGAATTATCTTGTCTAATTTGCTCATTCAGATTGGCCTGAAAGGGTCTTAACTTTTTCTGATCTCAACAAGCAACAACTGCACGGACACTGGGCTGCCAGTGCGCCAGTCTGTCTATCCATCAAACGCACCACCGTCCTTGAAGGAAACGCTTTGATTGATTGGGGAATTAATCGTGTGTCATCCAATGGGAAGCAGCACATGAGTCAGTGGGGCGGGCGTGTCACCGGCCGCGAGCGCTCGGTGGGACACGGTGGAGACCCGACCCTCAGACTTGTCTGCGAGGAATATTTTGCCCAGGCCAACACAGAAAAAAACAAACAAACAGATTAATTCGTCTTTTGGATTCATTCTTTTATAAATGGGAGACATTTATATTTTCTATTGTCGGTCCCTCGCTCAGCCGTTGACGTCCTGGGAGGTTCTAACGTAACAGGAAGGAAAGGGCGGTATTGTACGTGACTGTCTTGCAGTCCGCGCTGAGGGCAAACCTCACACACAGCGGTCTTCGCTGCACGAAGGCTAGCGTTAGCTGGCTTTAATTCATGGCAAGCGAAGGTATGTATGAAGATTAATTACTCTCACTCGGAGTTGGATATTGTGAATGTAAGGGGGACGCTGCTGTAGCCGGACCGTGCGCTTATTTAGTGAAAGGCCGTTAACGCCGCGTGTCTCTGCCGCACAGCGCTGACAGCTGCCGGACACGGCGCGACGCGACGCAACGACCAGCACAACAGCTAACGTGCTGCTGGTTAGCAAAACAACTCAGATTTCGCAATACGCGTTTTGCTCATTGAAATAGTTTGTAGAACACATTAGGCATAGCGGCGCCGAGGCTAACGTGGCATTTATGTAAATGTTACGGTTAAAACGACCGAGCTTTCTCGCTGCCTCTTGTAATCAAGCTAGCCAGAACAATGAGCAGGACTTTCAAAATAAAGCTTAATTAATGGCAACGTCTTCTGAGAAGCAATTCAGTCCTCAACTTCAAGCATAAAATACATCCAGTGGAAAATGTGAATTAGAAAGAAATACATAGTTTGTGGTACACAGTTATTATCAATCGTATAAACTAATTTATGAAAGAAATTATCCTATTAACTAGAATGCATTCATTCCCAAAAACAATGGTTTGATCGCATTTTACTATTATTCTCAAAACTATTGCTTTATTGAAGTCCATACTACATAAGACATACAATAAGTGTAGAATATATTTTCCTGTAGACTTTGGTATGTAAATGTAGAAACATTTGAGATGTTAGCTGATTTGATGGTTTGCCCATGCATCTAAAATATAGATGATGTTTTCACTTTACAGCAGAGAATATAAATGTGTTTAACAAGTGGCTTACAAAGCATTTTGGGTCAATCATTTTAAGAAATTCCTTAGTTCAGAAGTTTGGTATGGTGGGAATCACCTCACTACTGACTCAACATTTTGAAATATGGGAGTAAATGCTTTACTATTACATACATATGCGCATTGCTTGCTTTAGCTATATTTACCATGTGTTTGTAATTATAGAAACAAAATGGCCTTGCATTCTAATTTATTCATAACACCTTTATATTTATATATAATTATAATTATTGCTCCCTTTCAAGTCCACATATTTGTAAGCATTGTAAGCCATCATTGTTTGAATGTGGTAATCATCTAATAGAAATGGTTTATTGGGATTTCTAAGTATAATAATTACCTGCAGTACCAAGTTATATGCTTTTATTTTGAAAACAAAATCCCGGACAGGAAATGAGCTGCTTCAGCCTGCCTGAAGATGTCTTGACGCAGGTTCTGTCAGATACCTAGCTAGCTGAGTGGATTGGATTGAATTGCTCGAGTCCGTTTCGTTTTGGTAATGCTACAGTGTGTCAAGCTCGTTTGGCTGAAGTTTCGGGTTAAAGTCAGGTTCAAGTGCGTCATATAACGTTACATCTGCCAGTATCAGTAATTCGTGGGCGAAAGCGAAAGCGGCTTTGCCAGCTAATTCTGTTTTGCTAAGTTAACCCCTTGACACTTTGTATTTTTCTGCAGAAGCACAATTTAAAAGTGGCAAAGCGGCGCCGTGAATCATGAGTCTGCTATGAATGAGTCAGGAGAGCAGGTGCTGCCCGGGACGCTTTCAGCCACCTGGAGGCTTAGGAAGGACACCAAAAGGAGACTTTTGTCTTTCCTGACTTCCTCAACGCCTTGACCGGCGTTGTACCTGGAGGTGTGGACGACATGGCCAGTCCGCAGCAGACCGAGCTGTCATTCGCGTGGGAAAAGTACATGGACTGCAGACTGCAAGGAGCGGATCTGCAGGTAGGCGCTGCTGGCAGACACTGTGAAGGCAGGATCAGCTCAGGGGTCTGCCTGTGGGTGGTGGTGACGCTTACTTTTTACTTCCAGGACCACAAGAAAAAGCCTTAGGATACCTGAAGTTTTATTTGGAAAGTCTTAAATACAGTTAGGCCTTGTGTATTCTGATGGAGACAAAGTAATTGTTACCGTCATGTTTAAGTTGAAAAACTGGTCATATACAATATTTAATTCATAAGGACTTAGAAAATAGGAAATTATACTTCATGCAACTTAGCATAAGTCAATTTATTATTTCTCACTCTGAAATAATGATAGTTTCTTGTCTGTTTTGAATGTTAAATTGACACACCATAATCCAAATATTCAGTCCTCGCTGCATCTAAACAGTTATAGGGTGCCGGTGTCGGTATGCGGATTGCTTGATTCCAAGCTAAATAAAATGTTCACTCGATAACATCATCCAACAATAGCAAACATTGTTCAGAGACATTCTTTTAGTCTGCTCCTTGTCATTAAAGCTGCCTAAATTACTTAACTGTTTTTGCCTTGGCTGTTCCACAGTGAGTGACCATGAGCCCCCAAAAAACATTCAAATGAAACATCTGTACAGAGACATGCAGGAGACTGCAGATGCCTGTGTTTATAAGATTTCCTCCTCCTCCTCTTTAGGACCCTGGGGGCCCCCAGATGCCACTTTTTAGAGTCAGAAATGTATCTGATGCACAGCACAAACACAAGCAGTACCAGCAGTGAGTCACTGCACAGAGGTGGAGGCAGGTGTAAACCACAGATTGCTCATTATGAGTGTTGCGCAAGTGCACTTTTGTGTCGGTGTATCACAGGAGTGAGTTGGGGTGGATCTGAATCTCTGTCAGGCCACTGCAGCCCCCTCTCCCCCCTCCCCCCTCCTGCTGGCAGAAAACTAACAGCAGCCAGATCACGGGACTTAGATTAGGATCGGACTGCAGGCTAAGAGGGATCTGCCCAGCACGCGCACGCACACACACACACAAATGAGCTGATTTTGCTGTTATGTTAGTCCATAATTTATCATGTTCGAGTCCTCCTATAAAGACAGACCTGCTACCATTTTTAAAGCTAATGAGTGCTCAGAAAGCCTGTAGGGTTTTTTTCTTCATTGGAAATAGTGGCTTCCTTCCTCTACAGTCGTCATGTCTGTGGCGGTGTGTTATGCTTCATTGCTTTGTTAATCATGTTGGTATGCATTTAGGATATCAGCTGTGGAAACGGTGCTGGCTTCTTCTCTGTTGCCATAGTAATACTAACGCTTGCTCTGCCTTTCTATTACTGCTAACTTTTTATGTCACCTTTTGTTGTGACGACTCTCCTGGGACGCTTCTCTGCTTGTCACCTTCGCAGTGATCAATGTGGTGTGTGTGTGTGAGATGCAGAAAGATAGTTAAGTGTGAGCACAGCTGTACTCTCTAGTTTGCTGATACCGTAGCTTTCCCTCCTGATTGAATCTGATGGGGACACACAGTGACAGGCTGTAGCACTCACATGTGTACTGTTGCACTGCTTGCACATGATATTTTCCTCCAGCTCATTCTGCCAATCCTGTCAGTGCACAAGTGTATACTGTACATTCCTACCATCGCACCTAAAGTGGCTTCTGCTGGTTGTTGCAGTCACTATACAGGTAAACACGACAAAGTGATCATAGAAACTGTTTTAACGCCCACCAGACAGCGAGACCCTGTCCTGCTGCTCTGTATCCACTTCTGTGCTCACACTTTACAGTGAAAAGTAGAGGGAAAAAAGACACCAGTAATCAATAAGGTGCCATGAAAAAAAAAAAAGTGTGAAAGTACTGGTGCTGCAGCCTCGCTCTTTTTCTCTGCCTCCCCCGTCTTTTATTCTTTGCATTCTTGTCTCTCATCTCTCTGCTTTTCTGTCAGGATTAATCTCTCACTGGTATTACATGACCAAGGACAGTAAGACAACTGACTTGGTGGCTTTTGGGTGGGGTCTAACTGTGATCTAATGTTTGACCTTCCTCTTTTTGTTTCCCATTGTGACTATAATTCTCAGTTAGCATTTTTCTGAAAAAGCAGAAATGGCATAATAAAATTAAATTATTTTGTTTCTGCCTCTAATATTTTCTGGGGTCAAAGGAAACCACAGTCTCAATGGGGATGGAGCAAACTGTTGTGGTGGATCTGCCTAACTCTGTTTATAAAGGAGAGCATTGGTTCAGTTTCCCACTTGTTGCACCCATCCTCCTACTTGCTATATATACACTGTACATAAATGCTCCTTAGATTCCATTTACTGTACAGCATTTACTGGATGGAATCCACTATAATCAAAATCATGTTTTGTATTTAATTCGTAGCATTTACTTTAGGTAAGCACATCTGAATTATAGCTTCAGTATAATGGGATTACTGGCATTAAGCCTTTCTTCCCATTCTTTAGAATTTCCTCCTTTTATAGAGCCAAAACTTTAACTACCATACAAGTGTATCTCGCTACAAAGAAAATTTGCCTTGGGCACACTTGCATCGAAGTGTCTGTGGGGACACTTTCCATTCTGCTCAATCTCTCTGAATCTTGATGAGCGGAGTCAATTTAGTAGAATGGTTACCTGGCCAGGAGCCAAACAAGAGACCAGGTTGTATTGCTTGTGGACTGTTCAGTTTCATTATGAGCTAACGGGATGTTTCAAAACACCGAAGTGAGGTGTTTGGGACACTTCACCTTTTCTGTTTTCTGGTAAAAAGGACAGCTAATTGATCTTTGCTGGCTCTGCTTCACTCATATCACTTTAAACTCAGTCAGCTGCAGTCTTGGACTGATGTTAATTTGGTTGAATTGAGCTTTTTGCATAAAAATGGATGACTTGCACTCAAAGACATTTTCCTGCAGCGTGATCAGACTCATCTTGTAAGTATTGTTCTGCAGCTACTCTTAACATCAGTCATGTTTTTGTTTGTAATCGTGATGGGCTGTAATGTAAATGTCCATTGAATTTACATTGTCACTTCATCTCTAACAACAGATACTTGTATGTAAATATGATTTTAAATAGAGTGATTTTCTGAATTAGGACAAATCTGGTCACACGTTCCACCCACATTACTTGTCATTAGCTTTCTAAGCTCACTTCTGTGCTTTACATTCCTTCTGTGGTAAAGCCCTGAATCCTCATCTAAAGAAGCTTAAACTTGTCGAGCAAAGCATATGGCAAAAAGTGGTGAATACTAAGGGAGGAGTAAAGATGGCAGCGCTGGTTCACCTTTATCCCCAAAGTTTATTTGGCTCGTCAGGGCTGAACAATGTCAGACAGACCATACTCTATTTCTGTGATATTTTGGTAAAAGACTGTGCTGTGCGTGAATCCATGAATGTATTATCAGAGTAATATGCTGTGTAGTTTGTCTGACATTAAGGTCAGCTGTAATATAACTGCAGTAGCTATAAAGCAATAATGTGTGTGGATCTTTTTCCACATCTGAACCCACAGTAAAGTGGGCAGTAATTGCTACATTAATTGGTCTCTCGTCATTTTCATACAGCAGTCTAGTAAAATGGAAAACTTATTTATGCTATTGTTTTTTATTTTGAGGGTGGATGACATTGACTAGCATTTATCCAACATTTATTAAAAGTTTGTCATTTTAATCCTAGGTAATATGAATTGTGTTGTCATGTAGCCGAAAGGCAGCACTGTTTCTCAGCAAAACAATAATGGACACACAGTACAGTATATTATCTTAGCAGTTGGGCATCACTTAAGTGCATTTTGGGAAAATTATGAGAGTGATTCAGATAAGTAGTAGTTTCTAAAGTAACCTAGAACTGAAGAACTAACCAACCAGACCATGTTCACAGGGTTCATACAAAGCCTTGAAGGTTTGGAAAATGCTTAATTTTAACCGTTATTTTTTCAAGGTTAGGAATATGCTTTAACTCTAATATACTCCTTGAAAAATGCTTGATTTTCAATATAACATTTCATCTACACAATCACTCATTTAAACCACAAATCTTAAGACTTGAAATGAAACGATCTCGTTGTCATATTTGTTTGTTGTCTCCTGACATCTATAGCAACAATTTAGATATGATGATAAAAGCTTTGAAAATCTTTTTGGTTTAGGTACATTGAAAGTGCTTGAATTTCACTCTTCAAAAGCTGTACGAACCCTGTATTCAGACTGGAGATTTCTCACCCTTCATGGTTTCAGGGTTAGTAATGCCTAACCTCAAGTGATGGGGGAGTTTCACACCAAAAGCTCTTCTTTCATAACTCAAACCAAACACCTACTATGTCAGAATCACATGTACCACTATATACGTTTTAGTCCTGAGAAAACATACAGTAGAAATTATAGGCCTACTAATTTTAAACATATCTACACATTAGTGTGGAGAATCTGTTTAGTTTATTCCACAGTCATTTGCCATTAATACTCCTACACTTTTTAGTCAGTTCACCATGACTAAGGACATTGCGCTTCGCATTGCGAGTCAAATTCAAGTACTCCAGTCCAAACAAAAAGCGTGCAGTCAGGCTCTGATTATGATGTCTTGTGATCATCACATTACTTTCACCAAAGGTTGTTGATCATTAAAATTTTATGTGGTGTGGCTCATGATTTCTAGTATGTTCAGACATTGTTTACCAATATGTCTTTAGTGAAGTTGCATTCTTAGTTGTTTCACATCTGCATTTATTGTTCCGCCCTTAGTTTCAACCTAACTCCTACTCGCTCTGGTCTCCAGGGCTGTTCCAAACGACTGGCTGAGTGGATGTATAATTCATCTCTCTAGTTCTGGGTTGAGTCAGACTCCAACCATTGCTTTGTCTGACCTTTTTTTCACCCAGTGGCATGCTATTAAGTCAGATCTCTTCCTCAAAAACACAGTCCCTCTGTCCACTAGGGAAGAGGAAGGACATTTTGACCAACACCAGCTTGCACGCTGCCTGTAATGAAAACAATGAAGCAGAGAACGACACATTTTCATTTCCTCCACAGCGGCTATGCTTGAATAAAGGTCACTGCTTGTGACAGTGGGGACCTGACTCTGACAAAAACACAAACATGCTTTTTGATGGTAACCTCTTGACATTTTGTTGTGTGTCTTAATAGGCAAAAAAATCATTATTTGTGGTGTTGTGTGAAGCGGCTCTGCTCTCTGACTCGTAGTTTGTGAAGAAATGCAGAGCGTTAGGGGCTCCTCATGATGCTCATCACCCAAATGTCAAATTAGATCAGTGGGGATCACAAACCAGGGAAAAAAAACATTGCATAACCAATGCGCCACGTCCTCTCTCACGAGGACAGGATCACATCGCTTTCACTGCCTCTGCCAAGATATGGTCTACCCAATTATCCAAAGAGAGCTTGAGAGGAAAGTCTGTACCAGCGTGGATGACTCAGCCATCAGACTCCCATGACTAGGCCTCCCATGATCGCCATGTTGGATAAAGGCACAGGTCAAAGCCACCATGTCCGAGCAATTATGCAAACTTAACTCAGGCTTTCACTATTCAAACATGTATTCCTCTCATATATAGCCACCCTCTGAAAAAGATAAAACATAGAGACTTAGGTATACAAGCAAAGCAAGTGTGAGCAAATGTGTTTCCTTCTAAGGTGTCAGCTTCAGGTATGCTGCTCTGTAGCTGAATCTGACCTTTAACCTTGCTGGACCAGGCAAGAACAAGAGTATTAGTTAAATATTATCAAAAGCAAGAGTCATGTTTTCCTCAATTCCGATGAATTGTGCTGTGCTGTTTGGGTTTCCCTTATCATCCAACTTAAATGTGTATTCATGTAGCGGCCCGGGTTCATTTCCCTTTGGCCAGGCAGCCTTTGAACCTACGCAGCAACAGTTAACCAGGAAAGATGAAAGGAAAAGGTTTGCATCACCCAAATTATATGGTTAAATTATATTAAATTAATTCTTCTGTCAACAAATCATAAAATAACTAGAAAAAATAGCTCTTGACAAAAAAAACAGAAGTGGCAATAAGTCTGTAGCTGTATGTCTCAACCACCCAGATAGCCTGTGTACGTCTACATGACAAATGAGCAAATAAAGAAGTTCATCACTGCAGAGGAAAGGTAAAAGCTTTCTTTTTGTTTACAGAAATGTGTTCTCAGGGCTTTGTAAACACTTGTTTTTCCCTCCAAGCTGTGTTAATCAGTACTGGCAGTCCCTCCATTATCAAATCACCCCGGCTGGTTTGTGTGGAGTGCATTGTAATATTGGATTAGAGCCTCAGAGGAAAAAAACAAGCCTGTTGCTGGGAAATTAGTCTTATCGTGAACCACTCAGTTTCCCTTTCCCATATGAGGAAGACGGCCACAACAGGTACACTGATAACACAAGGACAAACCAAGTCATTTTAGATGCTCATTTTGGGAGATTAATTTTAAGTGCACAGCTCCAGCATAGCTCCAGGGCTTATTTACTGAACTAAATAATATTTTTGGCAACCTTGAAGCTTTGATTTCCTGCCAGTCACTCCCCCTTTTTATCTTTGCTGTCATCTGTTGCTGCATTTATTTCTTTCACCTTTATGTTCTTGCCAGCTTTTATGTTTTACCCCTGTCCTCTCCTGTCTCTCTCATGATCCATGCATTTCTTTCTCCTCCTCTTCCTATCTCCCATGTGTGATGATGTTGTCCAGCCCCCTGGTGTGCAGTGACCCCTACCCACCTACCCACCTACTTACCTACCTACCCACCCGCCCCCTCACTGCTTGGGTGGCTTGTTGTCTCAGCTGTTGACGTGTCACCCTCTCTTCCCCTCCTAGACCCTGGTGAGTGTAGTCAACTCTGCACCTTCATCGCCTGCAACTTAAGATGTTAGGACGCTTGACATAGATGTGTTTATCTTTTAGCCTATCTTATCTTTTTACATCTCTTTTAATGCCTTTCATAGTGGTAACAAGTAACATGAAAACAAAACTTGCTTTGACAACTCTGACACAGGAAGGAAGTTGACTCACCACGTAACTGTACAACAGAGCTGGGTTTTGCCAGAAAAGTTACCCTGGTGAGTGAGACAATCAGTTTCACAGATATGCATAGCTGTCTTAGCTATTTTAGGGCATGTAAAGTAGACACAGGATGACATGGTAAACACACTATAACTGTAAACGATGCCATAAATACTCTTACAAGGGCTTATTTACCTCACTTGCTTTCAGTTTTTGTCACTTCCAGCTCATGTGTGCGTAATGGTAGTAGATTCCAGAAGTGAGTCTGTGTGGAAATCTGTGTCCATGCAGCTAAATGATTTGCTGTGGTGTCACTGACCGGGTTGTACAAATATATCACTGTATCCAGTGTGTAGTTAAACTACCGGTTTGCTTTTTTGTGAGAAATACTGGGGTACAAGTAGACTTAAATGAATAAAAATAAATGCATCATAATCTTTGCTGATGACTAGCACTGGTTATATGCTACCTGTAAAGTTGAGTGTCGGTGTTAGTTGATGCATATTTTCTTTAAAGCAAGAGGAATTAAAGGTGCTCTGTGGAGTTTTTTGTAAACAAACAAAAGGTATGTTTCCATTCAGTGTTTCTCACCAAAACAGATTATGTGTATCCTTGAGCTGTATGTTAAATGTGTTTCTTTCCTCATAAAACATTTGTAAAGCCACTGTTTTGAATATTTTAAATCCTACATTGTTTACATCCTTGTTTGCTTGCTAGCTGTCTTCTTCTTCACATCCTTTGCTACGCTTTTTCGGGCGCTACCTCCACCAACTGTCGAACAGTAGAATAGCGTGAAACCAAGAGTGTGCACCAAGAGTGTGCACCAAGAGTGTGCACCAAGAGTGTGCACCAAGAGTGTGCACCAAGAGTGTGCACCAAGAGTGTGCACCAAGAGTGTGCACCATGTGTGTGCACCATGCCACCCATGTGCTTGTGCTGGTGTGTTCTTGTGTGCGTACATGATACAAACAAAATGGGGACCGACTTGTAAAAACATTGCTCCATAGTGCTACTAGTGGTCAAAAACTCCACAGGGTACCTTCAAGTACAGGTTATTCTAAAGTGTGTTGGTCACAAAATGGAAATACTTTGTTTTAATGGTGTCAATAATAATTGAGTACGCATTTATATGCCAAACATCCTTTTGTTTCTACTAAACTAACTTTCTACCGGTGAACGTAGGTCACATTTTAGAAGAATCTCAAGGTAGAGGTAAAACTGTTTTAATTGGACTGCTTCATATGATGATTATTAAAGAGTTGTGATTCATTTATAAAGGTTTCAAGGATTGTCTTACAATTTTCAGCAAACAAGTTTGTTGTAATTAAGTTCAGAAAATACTCTTCGCAAAGTATTGGCAAAATACTCTTGCGATGTTTCAGTGCTAGACCTTCATCAGGTGTTTGCCTGTGCGGGAGTTTTTTGGGGGGTTTTGTGCAATTTTTGTAAGTCAGTTGAAAACATGTTGAATGAGATGCCTTCATTTCAAAGTCATATTTTGCCTTACATTATGGGGACTAACTGAAAAGAGTGTGCATTGAATTTGCACACTGTTGACTGAGCTCACCAGCTTGTCAGATTTATATATAACACACAGACTTCACCACTGTTGGCATTTTTAAAAAAACAAAAAATGGTATAGCCCCTAATTTCAGTTAATGTTATGTACAGATTGTTTTTTCCATCTTGTCAGTATCCTGTCAGTGCCATCGTAGGTGAGACTGCGTGTAATGTGATGGGTACTGTGTGGTGTCTATTCTTTGGCATTGTGACCCAGACACTCAGCGCAGCCACATCAGTCAGGGGATCAGCGTTGCCTTAATGAATCCAGTCAGTGGTGTCAGATTAGCAGAGGCGTAAAGCTAGCTCCTGTGTGGTGTAAGAGACAGCGGGGCGCTGGCTTAGAGAATCACATGTCTGCAGGGAAGATATTAACACACTACCATGGAACCACTAATGCAGTTAAAAGTGGTCAGGTGGCTTGTGTCACTGTTAAGTCCCAATTGCCTTGCCAACTCTGGTGGTGAGAGATTCCTGCTCTTTGGTCAGGCTCTGACCTCGGCACTGTGACGAGGCTGATTTCGTCTTTATATGGTCTTATATATGTTTCCCCAGATTCAGGGATTCTCCAGTACTAATCTTTTATTGCTGATTGTGAAATTCTGTGCTTTCCACCGGACTGTTGTTCATAGTAATGAGCCTTTATTTGAACATGAATAAGGGGAGTTTGTTCAGAGATTATATGGCTCATGGTTCTGGGGACTGGAATCTTTTTGTATAATTTAGATTTCTAAAGTGTGTAAAAGTATAAATGGGTGCTTTTTTTGTTCCAGTGCTTGTGTATTGGGAGGTTAGAGAGGAGAAATAAAATATACTGACTTTCAGCTCTATATCTGACCTGATAAATCGGTACTGGAGCAATAGCTCCACATAATGACATTAGTGGCTGTTACATCACTATCTAAATGACTCTACCTTCATGTATAACGATTATCAACATAAAATCATTTAGAGTAATGTCATAATGGGTTAACAAGTGAGATTTCAATTCCTTTTCAAGTGAGTGCCAGTAATAACGTGAGTTTGATTCATGTTGCTACTCTTGTGTCTTATCAGTGTCTCTCTCTCTTATCAGGTCAGCCTTCAGGGTCTTGAGAATTTCCTCTGTCTCTTCCACTATGTGCAGCATCACCCCAACCACACCAAAGATGCACTGAGATTCTGGTAGGTCTCATTATTATTTGAACATCTTTAACTGTGCTGTGATGGAGGTTTTGTCTCACCAAGGGTGGGTAACACCTCGCTGTATAATCGCATCCAGTACAGCAGCATCACAGAGTACATAGTGTTAAATCAACAGCTCAATGACAAAAGACTGGGGACAAAAGGCTTTATCTGTGGTATAGTGGATAAACAGTACAGTGAATAATGTTCCAAATTCAAAATTGTAATGCTATAAGTCATTAGTGATCAACCAGTATAACCAGTTTTAAACTTTACAATGAAAGGTGGCATCACATATCTGCCAGTTGATTCTCAGGTCTTTACCAAAGAAAAGTAACTGCAGAAGTGACAGATTTGTTTTCATCATTTTTATGCCACTGTAGTAAAGGTCGTAGATGTTATGTAATCATGGTGCATTAGCTTTTGGAGTACCTTGCTGCATAGATTTACATATTGATGAGGAAAATCGTGGGACATTAGCTCCTCAAGTGCCTCTTGTTTGTATTCTGTTCAGTGTAAATAAGTCTCACACACACACACTGCCTAGAATTAAGTGAGTGCATTAGCATTCGTGAGCTTTGTGTTCCCTCAGCTGAAAAGTGTTTAGTTTGAATGGTGTTTTGGTTAAAATGCCTGAAATAATGTCCTTAAGGCAGTTTAATGTTTTGCTTCGTGAGATCAGCCATTTAATGTTCCATTTTTCTTCCATTTTTGGATCTTTTGTCTGCGATAGTCAAGCACATAGCTGACAGATGTTGTAGAAATTGAACTACAGTGGGTTTGTCACAAAATCCTCAAGTCAGTACTGCTGTACACTCTTTACATTTGACTGCCCACACTAGATAGTAGATTTTTTTAAAAACAATTTATGAATTTTATAGTAATTGAATTTGGAATCAATCAGAGCCCTAAACCATCCATAATCATGATGTATTCAATTGTCATTTACAAATGAGGATTTAAATTGATCGGACAAAACAAACAAAAGCAGTTAACAATCCACAGTGAATAAAATCGCTCTAATTATATGTCCTGTGCGTGCACACTTTCAATTTCTTATTGTTTGCAGTAGAACCAGATATATTGACGCAGTTAATCACGTGGATAAACCATGTTTGCCTCCATTACATAATTATAGCTCTTGAAATTCTTATTAACAGTGTACTGTACACACAAGAATCCTGGTTCAAGACACCGTATGGTATATTCTTATGTTAGCTGGAACCATGCTAACTCAGTCAATATTTGAATATTATCCACTGCTTAAAGTGCCCTTTATTCTCTTGAGAAAACTTTTTTTGCTGTGTTAAAATGAAACCGATATTTGCTTACTTTTACCCACACGGAAAGGGACAGGGCTGAATAAAGCCTCTACTGTATCATTAACTGAGTTGAAGTGGACATTACAATAATTGGCCAGAGGGGAAGTGCAAAATTTGAGATCTGCAGGAGAGAGAGGTCTTTTGCAGCTGGGTGATATGGAAACCATCATCTCTGTTTACTAAGTCTCTAATTACTGTCTTGTGGTAATGATAAAATGACTGAGAGGATGGTGACACAAAGCTGGTGAAGAAATTCATTAGAATGGTGCTTTTAATATTTGACAAGCAAATACTATGTTTTACAAAACTGTAGGGTATTTTCAATTGTGTTATCCTCTATTGAAGTTTTCTAAATTTCTTGGCAATACAGTCTGAACTGTCAATATGTCAGCTGTTTGTTTTAAAGCCCTATCTAATTTAATAATATATTTACATAATACATTTCTCCTTGCCCTCTTTGTCTTTGTTTTAGCCTTTACAGATGAAGATGCAGTATGGGCTGTTTGATCAAAGCTCACCTTTTGATTGAGGCTTGTACTGCGTGTGTTTTAGATAATACAAGACAAACACTGGCTTTATTATAATTTACAGGAGCTACTACATGTTAAGAAGTCAAACCTGACTGAGCACTAAAGTATGGCGAGGTCACATTTTCTCAAATAGTTGATTTTCCTTTTTGTTCATTGTCCTTACATCATCTGCTCCTCCAGTATCCGTCAGTATCGCCCTCATTACAATACTATTCACCAAAATGTGTTAATACTGTACCGTATATATTGGAGAGAAAAAAACAATTGTCAGACTTGCTGACAGCATGTCAAAGCCTTTTTCAATGTGCATCTGGCCTGCTTGAGCGTGACCTGTGACCTAAATAAGCTCCACTCAGTGGCCAGACATGTTTCACCCAGACTAAAGCTTGAATTTGTCACTAAATACTTTGTAGTGACACTCTGAAACAGGGTAGTCTCAGAAGACAACTCACTATTAGTTATGGCAGGCCAATATGGCTCAAATCTTTAAATATCTCGATATTGATAAGAATATCTGTGCAATGTCAACATATTAAATGTAAGCAAAATTAATCAAAATTGCTGATAAATGCAATAAACTGTATACTATTACTGTGTATTACATTAGACAAAATTCTTCTCACATGTCAAACAAAAACCATAATAACTCATTTTGTTTGTTTTAATTACAATTTTCTTGGAATCGTTCATTTGGACAACATTTTTCATTTCTTTCTCAGGTCTTGTGCCGCGTCCACAATGTGTACGGTGTCCGTTGGTCACTCTCAAAGTTAATTGTCAACAGAGGGAGAGTTATAAAGCTCGAGTTATGTTCTGTACTGAAGTGTTGTGGTGTCTGAGCTGTAGGTGCCTCTGGTGGATTGATAGGTATGTAAAGGCGGTCCGCTGTATGTGCACCCCTACAAGTAGGGTCTATGCAGGCACAGTTGACTCCATAAATACTGTAATTGTTTTGTTTTGGCCGCATCCTTCTCCTTCCTCCAGCAACTTCACACCATTGTCTTCTTCTTCCACAATCTTTTTTTCACCAAATTCTGATGTAATCTTCTCCTTTTCACTATGCTTGAGAAAATTAGCTCCTCCTTATTCATCAAGGCTGTTTTTAGGTGCATATCTTCTCTTTGCTGCTTTCTATGACTGCAGTTGCAGTCAAGTGGTAACCCCTGTGTCAGACTAAAAATCATTTCTTATGTATCTATGGTGTAGAAACTGTTCATTGACTCCTTAATAGAAGTAGAATTCAGGCCTTAATGTAATAAATTGACAACAATAGAGTTAATGTCAAATGTAAAAAAATAAAACTATGGTTTGTGCATAATTTTGTACACAGCTTTATGGAGTTTGTTTTGACAGATTTAGTTTTTTGTTTTTTGGAAACCTTGCAATATTGATGAGAGAAGAATAGAATTAGAAATAATAGAAGAATAGAGTTCAAATAAATCACTGTGGATTTCATCTTGTAATATAGAGTACCTTCTGCTTTATCAACCCTAACACTTGGCTCTTTGTGGGACATTTTTCTAGTAGTTCCTAGTAGGCCTTTTTGTGCATTTAAAAAAAAACCTCCCAAAACGATTGTTGTAGTGCAGAATACAAAGGTAGTTACTGTGAATGATGGTTGGTCATGGAGGTCTTCTGCAGGGCACTGGGGGCTCGTCAGTATTCCCAAGGCCAGTCCCCTCGCCATGTGACATCACATGCTTTCATGTGATACGCTGATCTGCTGCGAATCTGGGAAGCTTCCATTTGAAATTCCAATTTAATGGAATTTGCGCTGCAGAACAGAAAATTCAGTCAGCAGTCGTGTGAGGAGGTATGCAGATACAGCTAGCAGAGCTGCAGTCATGCTTGGAGCAAACACAAGATGACGGGAAGGAAACTGTTGGGCCCAGTAACATTTGGTAAGATGAGAATGACGATACATGTATGTTACAGAGGCTAGTGTCAGACATTATAGTTACTATATTATTATTATTATTATTATTATTATGTTGTAAGTAGGTTTGGATCAGAGCAGCATCTGAATGGCAGAAATGTAAACGTGTAAAAGTGGAAAAAAGTTATTTGGTTACTGTGTGATGGAATTGGTTACGGCTCAGTCCTGAGGGCATGTCTTGAATTCATGTTGGTAAATTCATGCTGAGCTGTGTTATTGGGGTTGTCCTGTGAAGAGTGTGTGTATCTTAAACGGTGAATGGTGTGAGGTGTGTGTCTTACTGTACATTGAGACCTACAGCTTATTGTCAGTTACATTTAGAGGAACACGTGTTTATGGCAGGCTTACGCACACTAGCTTGGAGGCGCTCTATGCACGCTCTTAGTAGAACATGAGTAAGTAAGATACATGAGTCTAGATTTTAAGGTTTGACTATGAAATGCATAATTGGACCAGTAGTTGGTTTTGCTTATTTATATGGACATGATTGTCTAGATTGCACCATGTTGTCAGCTTAGGCTTTTTTTTCTTTTATCTCACTGACCCTAACAGAATGACTAATGTGATTAAACTGCAGCTTTGTCACATTAGTACAATTACAGATAAAATCCCAAACAAACGTATGCATAATCATCACTAAACTGTAATTTTTGTAAACTTTTTAACTTACTTTAAACTTTTATTTTCTTTGCTTTTATGGTAAGAATTCATATAGCTGTATCTGCTACTTCCAAATTCTTGATTTGCATTCAAGTATCACAGCAGATGTGTGATTATTATTATGTTTTATTTGAGACTGTGAGATGAACTCTAAACTTACCTCAGTTTTCTACCTTACATAAATGTGTGTGGGTTTACTTTCCCTGCCAATACATGTCACTACTAAGAGTTAAATCAGAAACACGCTAGAAACAAAGTATGTGACCTTGCCTGGTATTTTCAAGGGGGCGGTTTTGCCATTAAAGTCTGTGAAGATAATTTCACACCTTTTCATTTTCATTTACAGTATTAAGTTAAAAAACATTTAGCTACCCAGAAATGACAACCTGTTGGTTTGATTTTTCTCTTATGAAGGGCCTGATAATCCTCCAAAAAAGTACTGTTTTGAGTGTGTATACAGATGTGTGGCAGATTTGATTGAGCCACAGCCTCATGATGTTTTATCTGCTCTGTTGCAGCTCAGACATGAGTGGGGCCAGTAACACACTGGCGAGGGAGTTCCTGACTGATGTACATCAACTATGCAGTGCGGTGGCCCAGAGGGCGGAGGCACGGGAGGAAGATGAGGAGGAGAGTCACATGGTGGCACTGGGAGAGTACCTGGTCAGGGGACGGGGCTTCCTGTTGCTCAGCACCCTGGACTCCATCATCGACCAGGTGAGGATGTTCAACGCCAACAAATGAATCATGAAAAAGTGTCCAAACTGATGAGTCAAGGTCTTCTCCGTGAAGCCACGTCATACAGTATGTGCATTTAAACTGTAGCTTCAGCACTGGGGGTTGCAGAGTATAGAGTTTTTCATTTGAGCAATCAAAAACATTTCAGCAACAACTATTGTCACAAATGTATGTACATGCTAATACTGCAGTTAGATTCAGTAATATTCACACTGAGCTTTAGGCCACTGCCTTTAGTTTCAAATTCTGCCTCACATTTTTTAATTAATCTATTAAACGTTTTTCATGCCGCTGTTTAATATCAGCACGACTAATTCAAATTTCTGCACATAAGCCTGTGTAACCTCTGCTGCGACTAATCTCTTTTCATCAAAATGAAATTGCAGGCAGAGTTTGCAACAGAGGTTCGGTATAATGAAAACACATGATAAAAGCAACAAAGATTATGCAGACATCAGACAGACATCAGCTGGTGAGATTAAAGGGGTACTTAGTGACAGAAGTGCAATACAATCCATTAAGTAAAATAAGTTATGCAATGATAAGATGCTATATAATCTCATGTACAAACAAGAACATACTGTATATTTTAAATTTCCACTGGAGTTTAATGATTATTATTAACCTTTTTTTCAGTGCTCTGTTAGCAAGTTTCACATTAGGAGATGCTTACATTTCCTTGACTGTATCTGAACTCAAACTGAATTCCCGCTTTGATTTCCAAACACTGTACCCAATTATTATACCACCACATGGCCAATATTGTCTCTGTATTTATTTAGTGGACGTTTAGGCTGCCTCTCTACATCTGTGTTTGTTGTTACTACAACTTGCAGGGTGGTTATGTCTAAAGAGGAAATGAGCTCTGCAGTGCCCACATGTTGTTTGATTTTCTGACTGATTGCAGAAAGTTGGTCTCTTTGTTCTGCTGCTGCATGCAAGATGTTGATGCTTATATTCAAATCCATTTAGAACACTGGAGTAGCAATATCATATAACTTTCAGAATAGGGTGTCAACTGTATATTTTTAAGTATTTTTAGCATACAATACACAAAATATGTCCGTATTCTCTTTCAAAATGGATTTTACAGATGTGGTTTGGCACAATATTGGTGGAAATAATGTACCATGAAGGGCAAAGTGAGCCGCTCTGTTTGTTAACACCTATCTATGACAGTGAGTTGAGATCACTCTTTTTAGGTGCTCATAGTAAATGATAGAAATGGCCTCACAGAAGCAGCGTGAAACCAGGACAAAGTTGAAAACAATATGACCTCTGAGCATAGGGATTTGGCGTTTCTCTTCAGCGGTTCCCTGCGTCAGACATATTGCCACTGCTGAGTCGAGCGTCAACCTACATAACACATTATAGTTTAACAAGGTTGCATTAATGCTGATCATGGGAAATGTGCTTTATCTGTGAATAAACAGGCTAAATACGCACAACATACAGTGTTCTACAGTGTGTCACGGCCATTGCGGTGGACTGATAAAGTAACAACGGTATTTGGACAAGGAATCCATAAGCCACAGTTACCTTTTGACATTATATAAGTACCGATCTGTTCTTAAAAGGGTCAGTAGGCTCCAGAGAGAAAGATGTGATCACTAAGCTCAGTTATTTTTATGCCAAACAGTCTTTTTAAAGAAGAAGTTTATAATCCTCTGCCTTGAAGTAACAAATGCATTATTGAATGAAATATTGTAATGTCAGTACTGAAATGTAATGCATTTATGTGCAAGTGTGTGATGACGAGCTCCAGCTGTATGCGTCAGCTGTGGCCTGGATGGAGTCAAGCCTTTAGTATGTATTTATTTGTGGTGTATGTAAGAACTTGTGGGTTTCAAATCATAAATCTTGTGTCTGAATTTAGTAGAAAATGTGATTTGAGTTGGGTTTGTTCCACTGTGCTGTTGCATACTCCCACCATGTGCCTCCCGGACTCTGTCTGTTTAGTTCTGACACTGTTTAGATGACTCAGGTCTAGCTTAGTAAAATTTTCCTTACGCAGTGGTAGCAAAACTCTTATTCATTTTCATCTGACCAAGTGTTAAATGTCAGGCTGCTGTCATCGCTGGGTACATCATCAACTGAATTATTCAAATTGTAAATGCTTAGCTACAACCTGATAAAAAACAAACAAAAAAAAACTGTATAATTTATAGTCACGGGTGGTTAGAGTTGGAGCTACACCAATGAATTGGCCAGGCTGATATATCTGCCGATATTGGCTTACTGCAGATATATCGTATAGGTGCATATGTTGGCCGATAAGTAGCAAGAAATGTCAGTGTCAGCAAGCTAATTTTTAATTCACACATGAAGGAGTAGGTTCTCTGTCTGCTGTGAGGTATGCCCTGGATAGACATGAGATCCCCAAGGTCCTGGAAGTAAGACTGTCATGCAGATGCTACATTGCTCCCTGACACATTTGCACTGCAGATTAACTAACGAACTAGGTAACTGAATGCCCACAAATAAACAAATAAATAGCTATCTCCTGGGATGAAAACATTTTGGGAAAACAGTTCAATTCAATACAAAGCAAATTTTAAAGTAGCTAAATTCTCTTTGTTGAAAGTAGTGAATTGGGTATTACTGGGTATGGACAAGAGTTTGTCTTGATGGGAGTGTCAGAGTGTGACCAAAGGGAGGGAGGCAGGGAAGCTTTCTAGGTAACCTCAGTGTGTTTTGTTGCACTCTCAGGAACTGACCTGCCGGGAGGAGCTGCTCACTTTGCTGCTGTCTCTCCTGCCACTGGTGTGGAAGATCCCTGTACAGGAGGAAAAAGCCCCAGGTCAGTACCCACAAATACTTACTCCATAACTTGTTCATGTAAATGTTGATGGTAACTGCATATACCTCACACTGCCCAGCTGTAATGGCATGTGACTAACTCTCATTCCTGGTTTGTAACTAATGATTTCAATTTACATACTTCATTTTATGAGTATAACATTTTCAGTGCATTACAATTCTCTGTGATTTGCAAACTGTACAGTAATATCGTTTGTACAGACAAGCTGAAATACAAATTGCATTTCATGGGTCAGAAATGTTTTCTTGCTTTGTTTCTTTATATATTTGTTTAATCTCTGATCTTTTACATCATTCTTTACCAATTATTGAGGTTAAGCAATCTTTCAGCAGTAGCTTTGGTGGGTTTATGTGAAGCCAGTGGAATGTGTACACATTGCTTTTGATTGTAGATAATGTCTGTGATGTTCCCATCAAATGACTAATTTTTATTTTTTGTGTGATAGTTTACTTGCTTAACACTGCAAACTGTGTGCTGTACTCATGAATTAGTTGTTAATCATTGTAATCATTGTAACCACTGTCTCCATTATGTTGAATCTTAGTGTTACAAACACGAGCTGTCATCATAATTGTATATACAATGATTTTCTGTTGTGAATCTATTCTGTACACACAACATCTATTGCATGTCTGTCTGTCCTGGGAGAGGGATCCCTCCTCTGTTGCTCTTCCTGAGGTTTCTTCCATTTTTTCCCTTTTTAAAGGGCTTTTCCTCATTCGAATCGAGGGTCTAAGGACAGAGGGTGCTGTACAGATTGTAAAGCCCCTTCAGGAAAATAGTGATTTGTGATATTGGGCTATATAAATAAAACTGACTTGACCAACAGCAGGAGAAGACTAGTGGTTGCAGAGGCCTGTGACCTCAGGATGACACCGGTATTTAGTACAGGACTGCTGATCCTCTCTAACATGGACCCTAGACATTTTTACTTTAATTAATTCTTACTCTCTGAGTGTGTTTAACAAACACAGAATGGCTCCTGACATGCACCCGAGCTTTGTGTTACTCATCTTACACTTAAGAAATTTTTTAATTGAAAATTCCAACCGGCTGTTACACTTTAATGACATAAACAGACATTAATACAATAAGACTTCAGTATACAATTTAAGTTTGGTGTGACTCATAACAGTATGTATTAACATTTGGTATGTAGGTCTATATGTACATCCAGAGTGAAACTGTTGTTGTTTCTGTGTGTTGACAGATTTCACTCTGCCGTCCCTACTGAAGATATTCCTTAGCCGGGAGGTGAAGGCCGCCCCTCTCAGAGCAGGACAGAAGGCTGCGACAGATGAACTGAGCTCTGGGAAAAGGTCCCGCATTGGCAGTGGCACCTGGAAGTCACGGAGGTCGCGCAGGACAGCGCAGAGATACTCTGTAAAGGATGCACGAAGGTCCCAGGTTTCTACCTCAGATTCGGAAGCTAACCCTGAAGACAAAGCTGTCCCAGGCCCCGGTGGCGCAAGGAGCCGAAGGTCACATGTCTCCGCCATCCGGGTAAGCTGTCAGTATCATCGTTCAGAGAACCCACATTTAACATCCACCGCCGCCACCACCACCACCACAGAAACCATGAGTGCACCATACCCACACCCCCGAGCCCCTGGGTCCCAGACGGCAGACACGGAAACCCTGACAGACCCAGCTGCAATATCAATTTTCAACCGCATGGAAAACTCACCCTTTGATCTCTGCCATGTGTTGCTTTCCCTGCTAGAGAAGGTTTGTAAGTTTGACATGAGCATCAACCACAACCCTGGCCTGGCAGTCAGTGTCGTACCTACTCTCACTGAGATCCTGACTGAGTTTGGAGATTGCTGTGGTCCAGGGGGAGGGGGTGGAGGTGGAACAGGGGTAGAGGAGCTTGCTGGAGGCTGGACGGAAGAGCCCATCGCACTGGTCCAGAGGATGCTTCTACGCACCATCCTGCACCTGATGTCAGTGGATGTGAGTCAGTGTGAAACCCTCCCAGACAGCCTGAGACGCAGCCTGACAGACCTGCTACGAGCCACCCTCAAAATCCGTAGCTGCTTGGACAGACAGGCTAACCCTTTTGCTCCTCGGCCTAAGAAGACCCTGCAGGAGGTCCAGGATGACTTTTCATTCTCCCGCTATAGGCACAGGGCGCTACTGCTGCCTGAGCTTCTAGAGGGAGTACTACAAGTGCTGCTGGGTTGCCTGCAGGCTTCCACACCCAACCCTTTTTTCTTTAGCCAGGCGCTGGAACTCATCCACGAGTTTGTCCAGCACCGTGGCCTGGAGCTGTTCGAGGCCACAGTGCTGCGGCTGGAGGGACTTGACAGGACCCGGGATTCTGAAGTAGTAGGTGAGGCTTCAGAGAGGCTACGAGGTCTCATTGCAGGAGTCTTCAAGATCATCAGTGCTGTCAAGAAGGCAAAGTCAGAGCAGTTGCATCAGTCCGTGTGCGGCCGACGCCGTCACCGCCGCTGTGAATACTCCCACTTTCTGCATCACCACAGAGACCTGTCTGGTTTGCCTGTCTCTGCTTTCAAGCAGGCTGCTAGACGCAACCCCTTTGAAGAAGACGGCGAAGGCAAGGAAGGGATGGAGGGTGATGCAGTGCGTTACCCTGAGCGCTGCTGCTGCCTGGCTGCCTGTGCTCACCAATGTCTGCGACTCTTGCAGAGACTCTCCCCCAGTGGGCCAGCTGTGTTGCAGGTACTGGCTGGGGTGCAGGCTGTTGGAATCTGCTGTTGTATGGACCCCCGCTCAGTCGTAGTACCCCTGCTGCATGCCTTCCAAGCTCCAGGGCTGCGTAGTTACCAGTCTCATGTTCTCAGTGTCCTGGGCAGACTGATCCTAGACCAGCTTGGTGGAGGGCAGCCCTCAGAGAAAGCCAAGCTGGCGTCCTGTAACATCTGCACTCTGGACAGGAGCCAGCTACCAGGCCTGGAGGAGACACTGCAGCACGGGGAACCTTCAGCCCTTTCTACCAGTCTGTGCTACCGCTCCCAGGGTATTCTGCCCAGTGGAGGGGGGGCAGAGGACATGCTGTGGAAGTGGGATGCTCTGGAGGCCTACCAAGAGCTAGTGTTTGGTGAGGACTGGCAGCTGAGCCAGCAGATAGCTGGCCATGTATGCCACCTGACCCTGCGGGGCAGTGCTATAGTGCAGTGGCAGCTCTACACACACATCTTCAACCCTGTGCTGCAGCGAGGAGTAGAGCTGGCCCACCATGCCCAACAGCTGGGGGTTTCCGCTGTCTGTACTCAGGTCTGCAGCTATCACACGCAGTGCCTGCCTGTGGAGGTACTACTCATTTACCTGCAAACATTACCTGCCCTTCTCAAATCAAGGTGAGCAGTTTCCATCAATTTAAGATGTGTTTGATCATCTGTTTTTTTTCAGTGGTTGTTTTAGTCAGTCTCTCTGGGTTTTCCCTGTAGTATTGGAGAGCATTTCAGGGCTCTGCCAAAGATGTGTTTTAATTAAAAAAAATTTTTTGATAGAAAGATGTGCAGCTGCAAGCTGTTCTTGGGTTAAGTAAATGTGCAGAAGCATCAATAATCTGTGTTTAGACTAATCTCTTGTTACATTAAAGTGATGCAGATGGTTGTTTTGAAAAATGTCTCACTCAAGAAATTGATTCTGCTCCTTTTATTCTATCACATAAAGAAAATATAATCAGCCGGCTCAAAGTAAGACACCTAATCCACTTGGACATTGTTTGTCATTAGATCTGTCTCTCCAGGTCATTGCTAATTAATGCTACTCAATAATTTATTACAGCTTTGTGGACTGACTGACAGATGGAAGATTATTGACTGTTTATGTAATACTGTTGCGAGTACAGTAGTCTGGCAAAAGCAGGTGCTTGTGGTGTTTGTCCGCAGACATTTAACAAAATGCTGTCAAAATTAAATTGGTATAATACTGTTTTAGGTTTTACTTTTGGTTTGGATATTATCAGTTGAATATTGTGTGTGTGTGAATGTGAGCGTGAATGTGTGTTAACCCAGGTGACCTGTCTAGGTTGTATGCCAGCTCCTGCCCAATGCATGCTGGGATAGGTTGTATGTATCCCCTTGCGACCAGGATCAGTGGGTATAGAAAATGGATGGATGGATGCTTTGAGGCTGTCTGTCAGCGGTGGGCTGTTAGGTTTCCTTATTAAAATTCAGAGTATGTTCTTCTCTCTGCAGGTTTGACTGGCATTCAAAGTCTTTATAGCTGTGATGTTTGTCATCTTGGCTGTTTCAAAAGACACTCTAGAGACAGTTTTAGGTCCTTATGATTATGTAACATGCATCATTATACAAGTCTTATATTCAGACAAATCTCACTTTGTGGTGGTGGTGTTCTACCTAAACTTAACACCATAACTTTGTTTTTTATCTTTATGTACCTTCAATACATTTTTGTCCAAACACCAAGCTATTAATGCTCAATGGATATTTGTAATTTACATGCACAAATAAGCTCATTAATATAATTGGTTGTACCAGGAATGCACATTTGAATACCTTTTGTATTCATGATTTATGCGTTAATGATAACAAACAAATAATCAATATTTGATTAATTCCATTGTTGCGTAATAGCGTAAGAGTAAGGCAAGAGCCAGTACTTTCAAGAGCAGGTTTCACCCATACTTAACGCACATTGACGTGAGGGCACAAAACAGTATTGTTTATGTTTAGACAATATGGCCACGTAATCAACTTACTGTAGCGTAATGTCTCTTTATTCTTTGTTGTTCAAAACATCTCTAAGAATTCCGCTTTATGCAGCTTTTAATTGTCAGCTATTCAGTATATTTAACACATTGGATTTAGTCTGTTCTATTACAGTTTTTGGGTCACAGCACACAAGGTAAATAAAACAGTGGGGACTCAAATGTAACTGGTCTTATGAAAAAAAAAAAAATAAAAAAAACATTTTTCAGTATGGCCTGGAACATTGCCAACCAAACTGCAATATCTACTGCAGAGTAAGATCAAAATGCTGACTTGTAGGAAGACACTTACTGAACTACTGCTTCTGAACATCCCTGCATATTGTCAATCTCACTGGGTCAGTCTGTACGGCTCCATCTGGTGGGCCAATTACATATTTGAGGGGTTTTTTTCTTTTGAAATATAATGGTACATTGACTGACCCAAAATAAAAATGATTATTTGTATTGTTAAGCATGATTGACATAGATGTGAATGAGGAGAAATTCATCAATTGTGTTCGCTCCTAAGTTGTATCTCAGTATTTGGTGTTATGCATATTCATGTTTAAAGCTTCTACTGGTTGTATTTGTTATTAAATTACAAAATTAAAATTCTGGATAGATATTTTAAATTAAGTTTCACAGAAAATCCAAAGTGAAAAATAGTGATCTTATCCTTCACCTAAATGGATCAACTAATGCTGCTACAGAAGTAGTTTTACATCTTCTTTTCATACAGTGTACACATTGATTTAAAGGCATGCCAACAGGACAAGTTGTTGCAAGATAACCTAAAAGACAAGTAATCTTCTCAAACCTGCACATCATCTGACATCTTGCCTTCCCCTTCATCATCTTGCACCGCTCCTATGGCTTTCTGCATAACAGAACTCCACATTTTTCAGATGAGAGCATTAAATATTCAGACTAATGGATAGCCATGCTGATGGACTTGCACACCACTAATGAAAAGAGGAAATGTTCTGAAAAAGCAGAATAAATCAACTCTACATTCATTTAGAGGAAGGCTGGAGAAAGGGTTTGAATTGGAGGAAAAAATCAGCAAGTTTATAATCTATTAAATGTATCTATTTCATGCAATGAGCTCAAAGCATCAACAGAGCATCCGTTTCACTTCCATAACATACTGGGTAGACAATCACATGCTGAGATTAAAGTGTTGTATTTTAGTCAGTGCATAATGTCAGCACATCTCTTGAGAGTGTTGTTTTCGTTTACCAAATGTTGATTCAACCTTCACTCAGAGGTGACGCATTATTCTTTTAAGGTAATTTACCCTGCATTGTAATAGCGTAATTTATTATTTATTACTGCCTCAATAGTGTGTGCATACCAGTAGTAAACACATTTAAAAGGGTAAAATGTCAGCTTTGTTTTGCCAACTAAACGTGTGATTCACATTCAGATAACTTTGACACAATGTGTTTTTGATGTGGCACAGTAACATAAAAACACACCACAAAAGAACACATTAGATAACAAAGCAAATGCAGTTTTTAAAGTAGGAAAAATATAGCAGGTGTGTTCATGTGCAATGTTAGTGTGTGGTGTCCTTCACAGTTAATTTATCATGTTAATAGAAGTTGACTCATTTATTTAAAGGCGTTGTTGTGCCCCGGGGGAAATTATATCTGCAGCCTGATGGGAGGAAATGAAATAAGTGGTGGAAGGAGTGTGAAGGGTCCTGTGTGATGGCAGCGGCTTTTCCTCTGATTGACTAGTAGAGTTTGCTAGATTTGACTAAGTGGTCACATTTATTGTATTAGCTGGTAGATCTAGGAGAGTTTAAATGTGTGCAGTTCACATCTAGCCTTTCCTTTCTTTGGCCAGTGAGAGGCACATGCATAACCATATTCTTCCTGGGGGTCATTTTTAAGTTAATGAATGACATAGTGCATTAAGATGTTAAAAATGAATTATGAGGCTTGCTAATTGCCCATATTTGTATTGAGTGTGTGGAATGTTTATTTTGTGTCTAATATTTTCTGTTACAGGGTGATCAGAGACCTTTTCGTCAGTTGTAACGGGCTCAATCAGGTGACGGAGCTCGTCTACCTAGACCAGACACGCTCATTGGCTTTGAAGGTGTTTGAGACTCTGATAATAGGCATTGGACACCAGCAGGCTGACGGGGTCCTCCAGGAGCTGGAGAGTGCTGATGCTGAAGAAAGGGAGGCCGTCTTGGGCCTCGCTGAGGAACTGGGGTCCCGAGGGGCTGGAGAGGGCCCGCAGAGCCTCAGCAAGTTCTACGAAGGCCTAAAGGAGGCATGTCCACGTCATAAGAGCCGGAGTGGGCAGGGCCGTGGACCAGGGCACAGCCGAGCAGAGACCCACCTCCACGTCATCAACCTCTTCTTGTGTGTGGCCTTCCTCTGTGTCAGCAAAGAGGCTGATTCTGACCGGGACTCAGCCAATGACTCTGAGGACACTTCGGGTTACGACAGTACAGCCAGTGAACCACTTGGCGGGCGACTGCCTTACCTGTCCCCAGACAGCGTGGCTCTGCCCTCCAAAGAGCAGGTACGCCGCGCTGCCGATGTTTGGTCAGTGTGTCGGTTGATCTACCTGGCCAGCCCCTTGTTTCAGAGGCAGTTCTTCAGGCTAGGAGGACTGGATGTCTGCTTGCGCCTCATGGTCATGGTTATTCAGAAACTTTCCTGTAAGACCAAGGATGGGAAAGCAAAAAAGAAGAGGGATGGTAAGGGCAAAGGCAGCCCTGAGTCCACAGCCTCAGCTAGCTCACTGGGACAGGAGGAGACAGATCACGATTCAGCCGACAGCCTCGGCACTGGTCCAGCTGAGGGAAAGACCAAAGATCCAGCAAAGAAGCTGGAGGAAGAGTGGCAACTACAAAGTATTCGTCTCCTTGAGGCCTTGCTGGCTATTTGTCTGCAGAGTGCTAACTCAGCCCTGCAGAGGATCGAGCCTGAGCTTTCTTATCAGGTGTGTAATTATCATACTAATCAACTAATGCCTGACCACATCATCCACACACACAAAAAACACTGTTACCCTGGCTTCAATTAAACTGTCTCCTGTCGTCTATAGCTCCAGTCGGTGGAAGAGACCCTGTTTGAGGTGAGAGACCAGCTCTCTCGCTCAGGGGTGGTGAACTCTGACCTTGCTGTTCCTCTGTTTGACTCTCTCCTGAGAGTGGCCTTGGCAGAGGTGTCATCCGGTCCTGATCCCCCTGAGGTGAAGCCAGACAGGGTGAGTCCTGCCTTGGGAGAAACTGTGAGTGAAGTTACTGCACCTTTTTTTATATTCTCAAGTTTTTTTGAGCTACTCATGTATCAAGAGGCAAGTTCAGGTTATAGACACTTGATATCCTTGTTCATCACAGTATAAAGCTCTTGGCAAAATGATATGCTTCTAATCTTTATCTGTTCTGCTGGACAGCCTCTATGGAATAAAATTAGGCTTTTTTAACATTTCTAATTAAAACTATAAATGTTTTTGTTTTCACCTGTTATGTGCAAATTTTCACATAACTGCAAAAATCCTCTTCTTATACTAACAACTACTCCATATTAACTGGCTGCTACCCAAAGTACACTATAGTTACCCACTAAGTGAATGTTGCTATGATTTAATTTGCTGCTATTTTAAAATTAGTAACTACAGCAGGGGCACCCTGGTGGCCTCTGGGTTTAAGGCGCTGACCATAAACCTTTGTTGCATGTCATTCCCATCTCTCTCCCCTAATTTCCTCTCTCTACTGTGGTCAGCTCTATAAAAGGGACATAAAATGCTCAGAAATACTTTATAAAATAGTAACCAATTGCAATGAAATGAGGACAAATAGTTACATTTCTGTTTAGTTTCACTTATTTGCTTGATTTTTGAGCTCTGTATTTTGTACTTTCTCTGTCATGCCCTTTCATCAAATGGATTCTCATCACTAGTTTCAAAAAGGGCGGCAAATGGGCAAATGGTAAATGAGAACACACTTTTAAACAAGCACGTGTGACCAGAAACAAACTGCATCTTGTTGAGTACCACTCAATGATATTAACGTATCTCCCAATGTGCCCAATGAGCCGCTGTCAGTCAAGGGGACAATTATGGTCAGGGCTACCGACCAATACAGGAGTTAACCAATCAGAATAATGAACATTTTCTTGATAAAGCTCACTCGAACACAAAAGATTGAAAAAGCACATTTCACATACAGTTGTTTTTTTAACGAAGCAGGCTGTGTTTAGTCACCACATACTGCTTCTTTGGCTGAACACCATGGACAAATATAAAGAGCGGTGGTGTTTATTTAGGAGGCAACCGTACAATGAAAGGTAAACCATTTTCCAGCCAAGCGTCAGGGCGGCTGTGTATGGCCACTCGCACTATGTTGCTAAGCAGTTATCTGCCTGATGTACAACACAACAGCAGACAAAAAATAATGATAACCCTTCTTTAGATCAAGCAGTGAACGCTAACATGAAGGAGCATGGTCTCATTTTGAAATTGATGTTACTTTGTTTTGAAGATTTTTACATGTTAATGTAAGTTCTTCCAACACAGTCCTCATAAACATATAAAGAATACAGTGTTGTAATATTCATGTTGACCATATCTCACAATAATGGCAAGACGGATGAGAAAGAAGGTCCTTCAGTCACAGAAGCTCCCTCCTCCTCAATAGTGACACTATCGCTGTAGGCTACATTAATGAATAAAGACCATATATGGTTAGGACCAGACATGTCACTGCTTTAATTTGCTCTGGGAAGTGAGAAGAACACAAGAAGAAAAAAAAAAAAAGAAAAAAGATCACTTTTCTTCTGACTTCCCAACTGGTAGTGCGTGTCTTCTATCTCACATGTGTTTTTCACAAGTCTTAAAATGCCTGTCTGACTAAGCCTGTTCCAACACAGGGGGATTTAGCTTTTTATATAATAGATTTACCTATTTCCTAAGAGCTTAGCTCTTTCTCAGTGAGCCCAGCAGAGTGTGATGTTCACTTAACCATTACAAGTATGTGCTGTGAAGCTCCGAGATTAGTCTTCTACCACAAAGTTTGTCCACTGAGGGACTCTTCTTTGAAATGTTCACTTCACCCACAATTGAATATCAAAGCTGCCAGGTATTATGTTGAAAGGAATACAGGTGTGTATTACAGTACAAGCCTCTTCTTTGAACTGGTAAACGGTTTAGACTTCGACTGTTTACTTGAGTGTGTGTGTGTGTGTGTGTGTGTGTGTGTGTGTGTGTGTGTGTGTGTGTGTGTGTGTGTTTGCCTATGTGCACATGATGACTGACTGTTCACATCAAGGAACTAGGCTGTGTGAGTGCAAGTCAGCTGATATTTGTCTTATGACCAAATTCTTGTACTTTTTTTCCCCTCATCACTTGAAAACATTTTGTTTCAATTTATTCGCTGTATTAGTGGACGGACCGCTGCTTGTCATGCTGAGTATATTTTAGCATAACATTATCAGGACCTTTTTTTTTTTTTAAAAACAGGATTGGGTAAGCTCATGCGACATGAATATTCTCATACCAACTGCTTGACAGTTAACCAGGCGATGATCTTAGTTTGGTTGCATTTGGACTGTGTTGGATTGAAATTCACGACTTTTTCTTGCCTCCCCTCCCCTCTCTCTCTCTCTCTCTCTCTCTCTCTCTCTCTCTTTCTCTTTTCTCTCTCTCTCTCTCTCTCTCTCTCTTTTCTCTCTCACTCTCTTTCTGTCATAAGCTCCAGGTGTCGGCGAAGGGGGCGGCCCCAGCAGGCGATCTGTCTGAGGAGGTGGACGAGGTGCAGAGCTGTGGCGTCAAGCCCCCGGGGGAGGAGGAGGGCTACGACGCTGACAGCGAAAGCAACCCTGAGGACATGTCCAAGCAGCAGGAAGAGGGTAGGTCCACACACACACACACACACACACACACATACTCTCTTACTCCCATTTACTCCTCCTCAAGAATCCACAGCTGATGCACACACCTGTTTGCTTTACTTGTAAGTCTTGTCCACTGCAGATTCATTTGTCACCCTTTTTATTTCCCTGGGGTTATTTTAAGAAGACTGTAAATCACTTTTATTTCATGCACTCCGTCTTCTTCACCATTTGTTTTTGTTGGTGGTAAATGTCAACAGACTAATCTTGATGGATTGAGAGGTCATTTATTGGTCTCAACCTCTAAACCTGCTGATTTTTATCCTTGGGAAATCTTGCTTTCTTTCGCTGTAGAATTCAATTAGATCGTTCAACGCATTTGTTGAATTATTATTCATTACTACATTTCCTTGCATTCATTTTAAACAGCATCAAGGTTTTTAAGTAATTTGCAGTGTGAAAAACCACATCCTCCTTTGGTTGGCTGTGGAGGATATTTGGCAATAAAAAGTGACTAGTTTTTATTGCGTACATATGACACCCCCCCCCCCAGCTCTCTGGTCTCACAGGTTAAGAACGTGGCCTGATTACTTTCTTTTTACTTTTTCATCCCCTCAGAATAGAGTCATTGTTTTACATTTTTCAACTGCAGGCGGCTACACTCTGTGGCCTCATGAGCCAGATCTTGTGACATAAAGTCCCCATCAAATGGAGACTTTAACTTCTTGGAAAACTCTTACATCCTGGGAAACAGTGAATCTTTAATGCTGACCTCATGCTAGACAAATAAATAAATAAAGTCCAACCAGTGCAGTAATAGTTTATTGGCAATTTTGCCTCTCTGTCCTTCCCCTCAAATCAAACGGCCTATCTCTCCTTAACATTGAACATCCAAATTAAGGGTTAATGGTTTATTTTCTGGCTCCAATGAGTGCCGTCTCCTCACAATCCAGTGCATGACATCACACACCCTATGTCTGTGTTTTTAGGTCTATTTCCTAGTCTCTTAACTGTGTTTACGCTTTACCAGCTTCCTGTATTCAGTTATACGACCTCTGAGAAGAGATTAATTGAAATGATTTGTGAATTAAACATTAGATTTCGTTTCCAAAAACACAGCGAAAAAAATGACATGAAGTACAAACTGGCGGTTTGCTGCAATTAAATTCAACCTCAGACCAAACACAAGTATCAAAATTTTCCATAAAATAGTATTAAGGGATACTGAAACGGCAGTCGGTATTCACTTTTTTAGTGTATATTTACTGTATGTATCTGTATGGGTGAGTGTTAGATAGAGGCAAACTGTGCAGCTGTGCATAGGGAGAGAGAGAGAGAGAGAGCAAGCTTCATTAATAAAAGGAGGTCCCAGAAGCTGTGCGAGAGCCTGCAGGGCTGCTCTCCTGTAAATCATGAGGGGGCTCCCATGCTGCACTGAGGCTGAGCACAGGACTGAGGCTAATTCATTTTTATGAGCTGCCTCCAAGATGGGAGGTTGGAGCTGAAGCAGGGAATGCCTGTGGATCATGAAGCTGTTCAAGCAACCCAGCCTGCCCGTGTGTGTGTGTGTGTGTTTCTGTGTTAGCATGTGCGGCGTCAGCGTGACATTTATCATCTCTCCATGTATGTGTGCGAGTCCCTTGTTGTGTCTCTGATCTTGCCCTGGTGTGTGTGTGGTTGTTTTTTTAGGAGTGAAGGTGGAGTCTGCTGTGCTGCGTGAGTTTGAGGTGGTGGCGGATGGGCCCGGGCGTGGCGTGCTGCTGTTCCCAGAGATCTGCACAATGGAGCTGCAGCTTCTCGCCACCGGCTCCCCAGACCTGGAGGTTCTGAGTCACGTGTTTCACAGCCTGCTGGGTGCAGTACACGCCAACCACCGCAATGCTGCCTTGCTCTATGACCAGGTCAGAGTGACCACTTCTTCCTCTTTGCACTACTCTTAACCGCCTCTATATTTGCCCTGAGCAATATGACTGACCCGTTGTTCTGGTCCTCACAGGGAGGAGTCAAAACCATCCTGTCTGGCTTTCACAACATCCTCAGCCAAACAGACCCCTCCTTTACAGGTTTGTTATTTTTTTTATTCTGCTGCTGACATTTCGACTGGGTCCTCAGGGTTCAAACGTCATACACAGTATGAATAATACTAGTAATTCTTGGCAAGATCTGTACCCAATGGACTGATTGTATATTATATATTTTTATTTATTTATATATATTTTATGTGCAAAATCTAAGGGGAAAAAAATTATGTGTACCCTGTTTGAAGTGTTGCGAAGCTTTTTTTTTTTTCTGCTACTGACATTTTGACAGGTTTCTCATGACTGAATACAATGTGGATGATATTAAGAATTCTCAGGACAATTTGTGCACAATCCTCAGACTATATTTTAGATTTGAGAATTTTGTATCGGTTATGCACTTGTATCTGATGTGTCGTCTGTGGCCTTTTTGTTTTTCTCTACTGTTTATATTTTTTGCTGAGAAGCAAACCAGGCAGTGATGCTGTTTTGTGTTTTTGCTTGTGCTATTCTGGTGCATGCCCAAGTGAATGAAAACTGTTTACGTAATCTGCTCTTCATTGGTCTACATTCAGATTGCCAGACTGTGCTAGTAGAGCTGCTGGTTACCATGGTGAGCCAGCAAATCACAGCGGAGGAACTGGCTCTATTGATTCGCCTCTTCCTGGAGAAGACCCCACCTACTGTAAATAGCAAACCCATCAGTCACTCAGCAATGCACTGTTAGCTTACGTTCAGGGTGTTGACACTGATAGCTTGTGCTCACAGTGTCTGCACATTAAATTTTTCAGCAGGAACAACAACTTGTTTGTAAGACACACTTCCTGTTTTCTCACTTCTTGGTTCTTTAAAACTCATCAACACATAATGCTCCCCTGGGCCCACTTCAGTCTATATACAATTACCACCAATGTGTGCAGAACAGATGTGATGCTACAACTTATTACCACAGGTCTGTGGTTAATTGGAATCCGGCAGCAGACGTCATTAATAACCTGTCTCCAAGAAATAGGTTCCCAAAAAGGGAAGAGGGGGTTATTTTTAACCATGTGAACGTAATGACGTGTGACCTGTGTTTTCCGTCTCTGAAAATGAGACACATCAGTGACTGCAGTGGCCACATACTGTATAATTGTGTTGCTCTTTGTGAAGTGCTGCCCAGGTTTTTAATTTTAATGTGTTTTGCTACATTCTTCTGTATTATTCATGGCTTGTTTATCACTCAACACTCCTGTTTTAATGCTGTTAAAGCAATTAAACTGCTCAGTAGTGTGTGTATGTGATTTTTCTTCATTTTACTTAATCTAGGGATCCAAAAAAACACTTAATTGAAAAATTGTGAACATGCAGAGTGAGCACATTATCTGTCAAGTGGTTTCTTTATCACATCTAAAATGATAGAGACTTTCTCTTTCTTACTTCCCGTTTACTTTGTTACCTGCCAGGAGATTTTACTGAAAGGCATCCTACAAATCGTTGAAGCCAACATGAATATGGAACCTCTTCACTTCCTGACCTTTCCAATAACCCTTGGGACTTCGACGCCAGGAGGGGTGTCCGCCGGCTCCAGACAGAACGGTGCTGCCGGGGGGAAAAGTGTTGGTTTGCTCTGGAAGGGTAAACTGTCTCCTGGGCGCCGGGAGGGGGATACCGAGTACCGACCAAACCACCTCTGTTCCTCTCCCTGGCACATTGCTCCTCTCCACTTGCCCCTGGTAGGGCAGAACTGCTGGCCCCACATGGCGAGCGGCTTCAGCGCCTCTATGTGGCTGAGGGTGGCAGAGCAGGAGGAGAAGGACGGGGACAAAGACGAGGGTAAGACACAGATCCTTCACCAAGACACTTTTATGCCTGAAGTCCTTAAATATGAACTGGTTTTGAGATTCTTTCGTCATTGTTTTCCAGAAGAGAGTAACCCTCCTGCAACCGAGTCCCACCATGGCTCCTCTCAGGCTGGGACGAGATTAGTAGAGGAGGGCCTCATTCATATTCTGTCCATGGGCTCCAAGGCACTGATGCTTCAAGTGTGGGCAGACTTCTCTACAGGCTCTCTCACATTCAGGTGAGCTCCAGCGTAGACTACAATCTCAAAGATGTGTGTGAAGAATGGGTTACTATTTCTTATTAAGTATTTATAGTTCATGGACCTTGAAGTATTGTAATGTTCTGTTCCCTCAGGATTTGTATAGACCCAAACGATGAGATAAAAGCAGGGCTGCTGGCGCAGGCAGAGTCTGGTGAGGAACTACTCAGAGCAGGCCAATGGCAGCACCTCGGCCTCACTTACACCCAGCAGCCAGAGGGCAAGAAGAACATCCATGGCCGTGTGGTTGTCTGGGTGTGTGGCATCAGGTGAGGAACGTGTAATGGCAAGAGTAAGAATGTGGCAGTTTGGATTTAAATCTGTTAAATAACTGAACATTAACCTTCACTTAACCTGGCCTCTGTTTCAGGAAATGTGAGGTTTCTTTGGACTACACCCTACCCAGAAAGTCCAGTTTATCATCTGACAGCAACAAAACCTTCTGCATGCTGGGCCACTGTACGCCGTCCTCTGGGGAGATGTTTAAGCAGGGTGGACGCTGGAGCATGGGCACTGTGCTCCTCTTCAATGGTAGGACTCCTGTCTTCTTTGTCTGACTGGAAGCATGTCTCTATAAGCTCTTAGACACTTGCAGTTTTTCTCAATTGCTTTGGCACATTTCTCGAAACATTTTTAAAGTTCTCAGCACTGAAGATGCATTTCCCAAAGCTGTAAAACACTATAGTTAACCTGCAAAAGGCTGTAACTTACCCAAAACCTTTAATTCATACGTCAAAATGAAGTCATTGTGTCAATGAAGAAGTCATTGAAACCAAAATGACACGTTCCTTTGACATTGTGTAAAACTAAGGTGATCAAAATGTTTAGATGTTTTGTCAGAATGACAGTGGACTCTGGAAGTGTGTTCCTCACCTCCTACTTTCCAAACAGTCTTGTCCTACATGTTTTCACTGACACTGAATGCCTGCTGTACCAGACTGTTATTTTTCTGAACAGCAGAACTGTTTCTAACTGGCTGCCAATGTGTATCAAAGTGAATACTCTTCAGATGCTGATTTCAAGAGTACAAAGTTTCACATTCCACTTTGTAAAGCAAAAGAGCACTTAGATTTGCATGTAATGTGGTCACACAACACAGTACAATACAGTAAACAGAAATAAAATCTGAAAATGTACATAGCACTGCACAGAACAAAAACATGTAGCCTATCAATACCAAAAAAACATGTACTGCTCTATAAATGTGTTTTACAATATCCATACTCATGACACCTGTAAGCTAACTGGACAGCACATGCCATTGGATGATCTACAGTAAGATGTGAAGTTCGAGTTTCACCTGACAATGAATTTATCAATTTAGCAGACTTTACTGCCACTCCATATCAATCTAATTTATGAAATGTCGGCTCAGCAGATTTTGACAATTAGGTGGCCTATTCTGCATGTGATGACTTACACAACGAAAGAATTCTAACATATTTAGGAGAGTAAAACTATTCAACTGAGAAGAAACATAATCTATTTTGATCACAAAGGCATATACAACCAATAATTGTTCAAATTGTAGACAATTGTGTTTAGTCATTTAAATGTGCTAAAACATTTGCAAATGTTAACAAAAGATGAGAAATACTCTTTCTGTTGTGCACAAGTTAACAAAGCATTGCCAAAGCAACTGAGAATAACAATCCTGAGTCAGTCACTCATCATTTTACTCTACATGCATACATGTAATCTGTTTTAATCCTTCATATCATTTTATGTGTTCAGCCTCAGTGCTGCTATCTGGTAAATGGATTACCAACTTCTCTCTTATAAGCAGTATATACTTTACATAAATGTGCATTGATGGCTTGTGGTGCAGTTTATATTTTAAGAGCATATCCAGTCTAGTGGCTGTAAAAGGCTGTTGCTGGTGTGATGTGTGGCGTGCTGTAGATTCTCAGCATTCTCCCGGGAGGCTTACTGAATACTTCTCTTGTTGCCTCTAATTGGTTGTGAATGGCTCGCCTCTAGGCGATCTCAACCTGTGAACCCAACTGATGTCTTAAGACAAGCTTCAGCCTCTCCGCTGTCGTAGTTTCTTCTTGGAAAAGAAGGAATGCGAGTCGAGATTCACCAAAGTTTCATGAAAACAAGAAAAAAAACATTAAGGTGCACCATGGCTCCTCAAGGGTCTTGCTTTGCATCACATTATATGCAAATACTTTATAGGTTATTGATGGAATAACATAAATAATTTACTCATGGAGTTGATTTAGGGTCCATGATGGATTTCTCACAATTCTGTTTTCCAGCTTCCAAATAACAGAAATTTGCAGTATTAGTCTCCTTGGAGCAGTAATTGTAGCTCTGTTTGCCTCCATATTTCAGGATCTAGAATAGGATCTGAGGAGGCCCTCTACCTGTACACCAGCGGGCCTGACCTCACCTCAATCATGCCCTGCAAACATGGCAAGCCCAGTGGGACATTATCCAAGTTTGTCACTGAGGAAGGCCTGAAGTGTGAGCATGTACAAGAGCTTCTGATGAAGAACAAGGATGTGGACACAACAGCTTTGGTTGTAAGTTGTTTGTTTGTTTTTTTACATGAGCATTAATCATTAAATCACAAGACATGCAAGAATATTTTTATTGTCACTATTGTTTCATCTGTTACCCAATTTCTGTTGTCAGTTGTGTTAAAATTTAGATTGACACTGCTGTTAAACCCTGTGCTTGTGCTTTGTGATTCAAGTGCTCTGTAAGCTTAGCAAATCCCTCCTATGTCTCATTTATTGTTTCATTTCACGGTGTATGAGTAATGTGCTGTTCCAATTAGCTGTCATTAATGATACAGCACGGTAGGAAGTGATTTTTCCCCACTGGAAAAAGCTATTACAGTTAAGCTGCAGCTATTTCTGTGAGAGTGAAAAAAGTTTTTCTCCCATTAAATGCTAATGGATTTGTTGATAATAGCTCTGCTGATAGAATAGAAAAGAAAGAAGTAAGACAAAAAGAATGAATGATTTCCCCTCCAACTTATGTTACATTCTAACCAAGTCTAACCCAGGTCTAAATCTATGCTTGAAATTGTAGGACAAAGCTAGCTGGGCTCCTTGTTTGGGTCTAATTGAATTTCAACAAAAAGATCTACTGCAGTAAATACCTAAATTGTACATACTTAAAATTTACAGGATGAAAGTTTTGCCTGAAAATGCTAATTGTGTGGATTGTGTTTCTGTACAGGAGAGCTTGGCTGTGGTGTATGCTCCCAGCAGTCCCAGAGTCTACACCATCTATGAGCCTGTAATCAGACTGAAGGGTCAGGCTAAGACTGTGGTTACCCAGCGGCCGTTCAGCTCCAAGGAAGTGCAGACTGTCTCCTTGGAGCCGAACTCTCTCGGAGCTCTGCTCCCCACTGAAACCCAAGGCCTCCAGAGCGTCCTGCACAAGATCGGAGGAACGGGAAATTTTGTCTTCCTCTTCGCACAGGTAGGATGGTCCATATTTTTAATGGAGCTCTAGCTCTAGCTGAGTCAGAGCGGTCATGATTCCCAGATGACGTGATATTTCTGGAAGGCTGTGGATTTAGACGGATGTATTCCAGAGAGAGAAAAGTGACAGTTTTATTTAATTAACCAGAAAAATGTATTAAGTTTAAAAATGTAATATCTTTGTTTTTGGACTGTTGGTCAGAAAAAAACAGGACATTTGATGACATCACCTTGGGCTCTAGGACTTTGTGGTCTGCTTTTCTCACTGATTTCAAACAATAATTGGCAGTTTAAGTGATCATGAAAATAATGATTAGTTGCAGCCTTGCAGTTTAGAACCCCGTTTTATTTCGAAGTCTATATGCTGCTTCATACAAATCTTCCATATGATCAGCACTGCAAAGAAATTCATGTCTAAGCCCAAAAGATAAACGACAAAGCTGTATTATTAGTACTGTATATAAGTACTGTATATTTTAAGGCAATGAGTTACCTCATGTTGAACTCTGTAATTAGCAAAGTTACTCATCTGATTCTGACAATGCGAGCTAATTAATTATGTCAGTTACAGCCCACCTACCTGTGGAGTCATACTAGTGTTGTTGCACTTGTTACTACTTGTTAATAGAGATTGTGGTTTGATATTAGGCTCGTGTGTGCTTCTGTGAGAACACAATAACTGTAGCAGAAACAGTGTGAAATAATGTTTTAGAAAGGAAGCAACACATCTTGAGGCCTGCATTGTTCACATTCATCCATTTTTTTTGTTCTCTATCCTCATATTCTGTTCCTCTGTCCCTCATCTGTGGGTCTGCGGTGTCCAGACGGTGGAGCTGAGTGACTGTGAGAAGACCCAGGCTCTGGCCCTGCGGGTGCTGCTGTCTTTGTCCAAGTTTAACCTACATCGCATCCATGAAATGGACTGTTACCATGGTTACTCTATGATCCACCAGGTCCTCATCAAGTCCAAATGCACCGTGGGATATCATATGCTGAAAGTGAGTCACACTTTGAACTCTTTGCTGTCTTCTGTACCCACAACCGCCACTGATCTGTGCCACTTGGTTTTTTTTATGCCCTGAACCTGATCCAGCCCGACACACTGGTGCCTCTCTGAGCCGGTGTTGGTGACCCTGCTGTTACTTGACCCTCTGGCTGTGTCTGTAATTGAGCTGTGTGATGGCTGTGTGCTGAAATGGATTCTGTCTGACTTGATGAAACACTGAGCTCCTGCAGAGTCACACAGCACCTCTGATTGCCTTTGTCACTTTAGGCTCCCACATACTGTATTGTATAGCACAGAACTGCACTGATTGGTGATATTAAACCCTCATAATCATTCCTGTATGATAAGGAACATGCTGTGTTACAGTTGTTTTTTCTTTTCACTTGTACTTTTCTGTTTTTGCCACAAAAGAAATCTCTCTTTTTATCTCTTTTAAAAATCAGCAAGTTTAACTTTTTTTTTGGACTATAACTGAATTCACTTGTCAGACAGATTAATAATGTAACTAACTGTGTATGAGACTGCAAGCTCCTATCTTAACCTCAGTCTAGAGACCCAAAGGAGTGCAAGATTTATAACCACTGCAGCGAAGCTGGTCACAAATGATAGACTCTGATCAATACCGACAGGGCTGCTCGGAGAGTAAATGGCATTGGTTTTGACGGAGTGGTAAGCACTCCAAAAAAATGTCATGGAGAATTTATTGTTCCTCCACCTGTCTGGGAATTCTGCACTGTAAGATTGTTTCTGGGGAGATAGTGATAATCAATATGTTGAGGTATGTGTGTGATGAGAGTGACCAGAAGTGACTGTATTTCTGATGTGGTGACCGTATTCTTTCTAGACTTTGCTGGATGGATGTTGCACTGGACCCATCCTCATCCTGGGGGACGATGGGCAGTTCCGTTTGGACACCGAGTCCGTCGCTGTGGTGCAGGATATCAGGCTTCTCTCAGACGTCCTATTGGACTGGAAGATCTGGGCCAAGGCCGAGGTAAACGCATACCTCACAGGATCAATCATATGTCATTAGTGAAAGGAGATAATACAATGTCTAACAAAAGCATATTTTCAACTAGGTGATTATCATAAATTCAAATTAAGACGACAAATAAATTGTTACTTTTAGTCAAATATGAAGTGAAATTACAGTGAGGATAAACGGATATATGAAGTTCAAAGAAAAGTAGGAAAAGAGAAAATTGTTAATGCTGAATGGCATTTCTAGTTTCTCCCAAGGTCTGTTCATTTATTAACATCCATTCCTGATGAGGGGAAGAAAGCTCAAAACATCATCACCTAATGATGAGCTGGTAATACATTCATACACCTCGGGAGCAACTCTGAGTGGTCACAGGCTCATCGATTTCATTTTTCACCATGTTTCTCCAAAAAATTGCCAGAATTGAAAAGAAGTAAATTGGTTTAAACACATTTTCACCTTGATTTTATGTCCCAACAAACCCAAAGGTTTGGGGAGGGAACACTAATGGACTGCTGATCATGCAGTCTGGCTAGGTAAACAATACATGGTTAAACTAAAGTGTTTTCACTAGAAATGGTAGTTTTGAAACCAGAGTTCCACCCAGAGTTTAGTGTATTAAAAGATAAAGAAGGGAAATAATGAGTCCTGTATGTTTTGCATTCTGTGCAGCACTGTTTTACTTTGATGAGGAGTAATGGTACTCACAACCTCACCGTTATTGTTTTGTTGTATTGTATGTTTGTGTTGTTTCTGTTAGTGTGGAGTGTGGAAAACACTGCTTGCTGCCTTAGAGATCCTCATCAGGGTGCACCACCCACATCAGGTCTTCAACATCCGTCAGTTCCTCAAGGCTGAAGTAGTGCATCGCTTCCTGCTCACCTGCCAGGTGTTACAGGTAAGTTACTATCATAACGCTGCAGTAACAATACCCTTCATCTCTGCAGAGACTGTTACTGACCGCATTATGTTTGTCTTAAGGAGCATCGGGACGAGCATCTGACTGCCATGCCGCAGGAAGTCTGTCTGTCGTTCGTCAAAATCATCCAGGAGGTACTCGGGTCTCCTCCGGACATGGACCTGCTAAAGCTGATCTACAACTTCCTGCTGGCTGTTCATCCACCTACCAACACCTACGTCTGCCACACTCCATCCAGCTTCTACTTCTCACTACACATAGGTGAGGAAGCAGTGCAGTTGAAAGCAGCACCTGTGTATCAAAGTGCCATTCATTTAATGCACCGAGTTCTTTTGATGTCTCTTATTTATCAGACGGGAAGCTGTACCAGGAGAAGGTGCAGTCCATTATGTACCTGAGACATTCCAACAGTGGAGGAAAGTCCGCCAGCAGCTCTGTGGTGTCACTCTCTCCGACTGTCTTCACTGATGCTCCCCATGAAGGTACAGCTGCTTAAAAAAGATTGAATCTAACTGCTGCCCGTTTTATTACACATCTTAAATGTCTTTCCAACTATGCCATTTTATCTTTTTTATCTGAGCTGCTCTGCCCTACTCAGTTTTATAATTATAAGCCTCTTTTGTCATCATAACCTTGCTTTTTGAATTTTATTCTTTTTATTTCTTGTAAAGCACATTATAACTTTAGAAAGGGCTGTATTAATGAAATAGGCTGTGATACTTGCAACAATACATTGTGATAAATTCAACAGGACAGAAACAACTGACATTTCCTGCACTGACCCTGCTTACACAAGATATTTGTTTCCTGTCTCAACTAACACAATTAAATGTACTATTTTGTCAATGAACAGCCACATCATGTTATTCATCACAACCACAGGTCTATCAATATTGCACTTCAAGTGTTATATAATGCTACTGCATGTAAATAAGGCCCTTTGCGGCCTTCAGTTATAAAGTCTAATCATTGTGCTGATTCATTTTGTTCTGTTTTCCAGGCCATCTCCACGCTCCGTCCCCTGAACATGGAGGTGATGATCAGTCGTTACGCCCACCTAGTGTGGCACCATCTCCATACTCCTCCCCTCTACTGACACCACGACTCGGACACGGTAGTTCAAATGAGCCAGGTGAAGGTGACGGGGTCTCCCTCGCCACTCAGCAGGCTCTTGGCAGCACAGAGACACTCAAGAAGGGCGGAGGTGATGAGCAGCTCCTGAGCAGCTGTGAATCGGCCAAGACAATATGTGACTCTAAGGACATAGGTGAGGGAGGAGCCCTGCGCACTCCTTCCATCAGCGTGGAGGAGGAGCGGGACGAAGCGGCAGAGGTGGACAGCCTAGCAGAGGGCAGCGTGGGAGTGGCGGAGTCTGAGGACAGGTTTGACTGGGCCAGTGACGAGGCGCCGCGCCGCCCTGACAGCCTGAAAGGCATCCAGTCCTTCCAGAGGAGCCACAGCAACCTGGCCAGTCTGGGCCTGGCCTTCCCAGCTCCAAACGGCTCGTTGGCAGTTGGCCGCTGGCCCAGTGCAGCTGATCGAGGCTCCATGCCTGAAGACTGGGAGAGCTACACCTACTCTCCTGGCTATGAGAGGGCACACAGCAAGACTGAGTCCAATGACAGGTATGCTGCTATATTACCCTTTAACAAGGCATGCTTGTTACATGCAGTATTACTGTGTCTCAAGAAAATACGGTTCTAACTGGCTACTCAATCGTCATTACTAATTATAATATTAATTAAGTAAGCCCATGCCAAACCTTGGTCAATCTATAAATGGCTTACAGTGAGCACTGACAGTCTTTCAACATTTTATCTAATTGCGTTTCCATGTGGGTTTTGTTCTGGTACGCAACTCCAAAGAAGATAAATACCTCGACCACAGGTTGTCTTTGATAAAGAAGACCTGTGAAGGGATTTGCATAATCTAAATACAGCATGTGGTTATGGTAATAATCCTTAGCCAACCTTGAAAATGATTTGTACTGCAGCGACAGTTTCAGTTTACTTCTACCTGCCAGTCAGCTGCTGACTTAAGCTGATGGGAAATTAAAAAAAAAAGATTTGTTCACTAAATCCTGTTTTCTCACCAAAGTCCCTTTTGTCTTTTTATTCGACACACTGTGGGCTGTCTAACATCAACACATCTGCTTTGATTTGTTTGGCGGTTTTTAAGAAAAAAAAGTAATGTCTTAAATCCAAATTCATGGCAGGTGTTTGTTTTATATTCAGATTTTACGCTTTAACTGCTCTGGCAGTGTTAATGAAAATAGATAATTTCAACAATGTCTCTTTACTGATAAGTACAACAGGCTGTTGTGTGTTCATTGATAAATAGCTTACCTTCTGACTGATGCAAGTTTTCAACACTGGGGTGCAAAATATTCACTCTCATTTAGCAAAGCACATGCTGTGTGCAGCAGTAGATTTTACTAGTCAGCATTTTGTTAATAAATGCAGCAATTTATCTGGTGCCAAGACGTTTAAAACCTAATGGCTCTCTCTATTCTAGCAGGGATGATGAAAACACCTCAGTTGAACAGTCAAGCTCTCTTTACATAGTTGCATACACAATGCACGACACTTCAAGACACTAATCTCAATAAATATTGTAAGAAATTAACATTCTGTACAACCTACAATTATATTAGAATGCAATGAGAGCACTGATAGAGGGGATTTGGCTTGTTGTTCATGCACAGTAATTCAGCACTAAAGTCTAAGCTGTGTCTCTCAGGTCCAGCACTGAGGACTGCCTGGTGCTGATCTGCTGTGGACTCTATGATCTTCTGAGGGGCATCTTGCTACTGTTGCCTGACCTCATGCTTGAGGAGGTGATGGACAAGCTCATCCAGCCAGAGGCCCTCATAGTCCTGGTCAACCACTCGTCACCTCTCATCCAGCAAGGTGTCATGAAGGTGGGTTCAGTATCCTCTCTGATCAGTCTCATGTACTGTAAAGCAGGTTGATCTGATTTAGCACCAGGAGTCACATTTGACTGCACTTATGATGCCAGTAGATAACGTAGTATCTCCCAATGACAAACATTTTTGCTGACTACCGTTCCAAAGTCACATTTGGTGCACATTTTAGAGGAGCTTTAAGGGTGCTAGTAGCTTCCCCATTTCCAATCTTTAAGCTAAGCTAATCAGCAGGTGGTGGTAGCTCCGTATTTATCATCCACACGTGAGAGTGGTATCAATCTTCTCATCTAACTCTCGGCATGAAAGCATGTAAGCAGCCAAAAATGTCATACTCTGTGCCATTGTGTTAGCAAAGCATCACAATATATTGCCAGTGTTAAGACTGTACCTTTCTGAAGTTAGCTCATATTATTCTGCTCCTCTCTACTAGCTGCTGGATGCCTATTTCAGCAGAGCCCTCAAGGAGCAGAAGGAGAAATTCCTGAAGAACCACGGCTTCTCACTGCTGGCCAACCAGCTGTACATCCACCAGGGCAGCCAGGGGCTCCTCGAATGCTTCCTGGAGATGCTGTTCGGACGGCCGGTGGGCCTGGAGGAAGAGTGAGTCCGGAGACAATACACTTGTCAAGCCATAACGTGTAGTGCACCATAGGCTGAGTGTTTTATCTTATAATAGTATGCATAGGATTGTCTGTCTACTGTATGAATACAAGTGTTTGATGCACCCATATTTATGAACGTTGTACCACGATTTTTCTTTCCAGTCTGGACCTGGAGGAAATGGAAAATATCTCCCCCTTCAGAAGGCGCTGTATCATCCCAGTGTTGGGTCTTATTGAGAACTCCCTGTATGAGAACTCCTTGGTGCACAACATCCTGTGTATGCTGCTGCAGCTCCTCAACGCCTGCCCCAAGCTGGCAGACATCCTGCTAGACCACGGGCTGCTCTACGTGCTCTTCAACACCCTCTCCACCCTCAATGGCATGGAGAACGGGTACGGCTGCCAGAACAGAGGATGATTCATTCAAACACCTCCATGGTTTTGTCTTGAACCTTTGAGCCATGAATTAAGTCATTAATCCTCTCACTGTTCATTGATCTGGCATATGCACATGGTAGACTCACTTCCTGTGCTTTATATTTTCCTGTTTTTCTTGTCCTCCCTCTGCAGTATTCCCCTGAATGACTACAAGCTCCTGGTGTGTGACATCCAGCAGCTGTTAGTAGCTGTGACTATCCACTCCTGCAGCTCCTCAGGGTCCCAGTACTTCCGCATCATCGAAGACCTCATTACCTTGCTGGGTTTCATGCAGACCAGCAAGATGCGTCGCACACAGGGTGAGGACTGGATTTCTGAAATTCAATACACATTCAAAATACATCGGTGCTGTCATCAACTGTCTCTGCAGTTCTGGATGATATCAAGCTGTCAAGCTCTGCTGCAGAGAGAAACTGTGCTGTCACTTCATTATCTACAACTGCAGAGTGGAAACTCATTTGAAAAAATATATAATTTGAGAAATATCTCACATCTCCATCTTCCCACTAAATGGTTTTCTCTCATTTTCCCCTATATTTGCTCTCTGAAATATCTCTCCCATCTCTTCCCCATTAGCACTTATTTATTTGCTGTTTTTTGATGTGATATAATCATTCTGTGATCAAAGAAACATTACAAAGGCATTATGGCTCTGTACATGGTGCCCTTTATTTTTGGTTGTTTGTCATTTAAGTCATTTTAATCGACTATATTACTGTCCTCATTGGGCCTCATGCAACAACATTTTTGTATTCTTATGCTAATTTTCTCTTACTTTTTTTTTTCCAAGTCGGATTCAGTAAACCCTCTTAACTGTAGGCTTGCAACTTTGTACGTCAGAGAAAATTCAAAGTACGAAAAAAAAAGTTATCTTAAATCACTTATGCATGCCACAAATCAGTTCGTACGCGTGGTTCTTGCATGAAGCTCGTCGTCCGTCACACACGAAGAGCATCAGGTCAATGTCTAACATGACAAAGTTCCTTGTCTCTTATTTTTTATCCCCAGAGATGGCCGTGGCTTTGCAGTTCCGCGTCCTTCAGTCAGCGATTGAGTTCATAAAGACGACAGCCAATCAGGAACCTCAGAAGATGAGCAGCTCTGTTAATGCGCCGAGCTCTCCACATCATGCCATCTATCAGAAGCGCAAGAGCATCGCGGGTGAGTATTTCAAACTGATGCAACAGTAGAAAGCTGGTCTGTAGTTTTTCTGATCCTGAGCGTCGAGGAAGAACTGACCATCATGTGTTTCACTTCTCCACTCTCACCTGTCTGTTTGTTGATCCTCTCCTCATCCCGATCTGAAGGTTCCATTGCCATGGAAGACTCCATTATCCCCCGCATCCCCAGACAGCACTACTGCTCCTATGGCCAGATCCCCATGTCCCCTCCTTTCAGCTTCCTGTCCCAGGACTCCCCCCTCCCCTCCCCCTCTGGAGCTCCATCCTACATGCTCCACTGTGACGCAGGTAGCTCGGACTGCGGTCCGCAGCGGAGAAACATCCTCCCTGTCATGGGGCATGTCTCCCATTTTTGCTGTGAACTCACCCTTTCCCCGGCATTCACCTCGGGGGTTAATTTGCCCAGTACCCTCGTGCGCTACTGGTGCCTTCGTTTGTGCATGTTTGAATGCTTAACTAAATCAGTGTTAAGCATTTTAGCACAGATGGCATTTTGATGAGTGAATCTTTATAATCTTCTCTGCCTTCAGTGATTTATGAGATATTTGCATAACCTTCCTCTGAACTTGAAAGGAAAAAAGCAAGCGTGCTTACACTTACAAATGGCGTACCATCACGTGTGCGCAATTTGTGTTCTCACAACTGAGCATATACCAATATTGTGCTTGTAGGCCGGCGCCGGTTCTCTCTGGCCCAGAGTGACTCTCTCCTGATGCGGATGCGCTCGGTAGCCAGCGATGAGCTCAACCAGATGATGCAGAGGAGGATGAGCCAGGAAAACCCCATTCGTGCCAGTGAGACTGAGTTCATCCAACGGCTGCAGAGGCTTGTGGTTCTTGCTGTCAACAGACTCATTTACCATGGTAGAAAACGTGTTGTTCTCCCACTTATCTATTCTAATCGTCTCTGTTTGCCTTACATGAGCGTAAACCAAGCTTGCTGTCTAATCCTGGTTCTGTTTGAATGTGTCTCTCATTTCAGATGTCAGTCAGGACTTATTTGACCTGCTGAATATTCCCGAATCTCCAGACCAACAGCTTTTCACACCAGATCCAGGTGATCAACCACAGGATGAGAGCGGCTCCGTCTCTGTCCCACACTCTCCTACTCCCTTCACGCTGCCGCCTGCCAGCAAGAAGAGCTTTCAGAAGGACATCCTCAAACTCATGATGGAAGGGATCAAAATCAGCCTGGTATGACGACAATTACTGAGAAGCTTTTTTTTTTAGCTGTAAAGAGCTAATTGCTATATTGTAAGAACTTGTGTTTATGGTTGTGATTTCACAGGGCAGCACAGGTCGAGGAGGAGCCCCACATCAGCAGTGGCGAAGGATCCTATGGTCGTGTCGGGACACTTTTCGGGTCCAAATCGGCCGCCTGCTTGTGCACACACTCAGCCCTGCGTTTCCCCTGTCTGACAGGAAGGAGGCGTTGGAGTTTGTGTTTGAGCCCAGACATTTGGATATCCTCAAGGAGAGCCTCAGCCCGGGTCTAGAGGTGAGTGTGAAGGAAATGCATCATTAAAGTCTATTTGCTACCTTAGACGCCAGCTTCGCTTTTCTTCTGTGCCAAATATTGGACACCAAAATTATATATTTTTGGTCATTTCTAGCAACCTAATGCTGAAATTCTTTTGTTTCAGGGGAAAGTATGAGTGTACAGTATAGTAGCTTTGTTTGTCATTTTCACTCCTGCAGACAGGTTTTTCAGGAGCTGTCAGGCCTTGGTAAATGTTCGTCTTGCTTGTCTTCGTCCCCCTTGCATTGTCATCGGAGTCTTCTTTCACTCTGCGTCCTCCTGTCGGGCTTTACTTAGGGTGTTTCCTGTCAATCATTGTATGCGACTTGCTTCAGACACAAACAAAATTTGAATCTGTGCTCTTCTTTTTCTCTCTTTCACTCAGCATGGACCGAAGTTGTCACTGTACCTGTATGAGATGCTGCACGATCACAAGGACAGCCTCACCAAAGACGAGCAGAACGCCGTGGGTGTATTCATGACCTCGCTCAAGCTCTGCGGCCATCGCTGCATCCCACCCAATGCTCCACACAAACAAGACTTGCTCAAGGCCATAAAAGAGGTAACTCCTACAAAGATGCGCAGTCTTTGTTAAAGGGAAGGAAAACAGTTTCTAAGTCAAACCTAATTTGCCTGTTCAGCGGTATGAAATATCAGCTTTTCTGCAGGTGGAATATCTTGGTCGTCCATAAATGCTAAGTGCAGTCTGTTAGATGATTAATTGTCTGTTAAGAACTTGTTTACTTGTAATTTTATTCATACAGGAAAAATTCAAGTATGAAGCAGAAGAGAAAACAAGCAAAGTGGCATGGGAAAAGAAAATGGCCAACACTCAGAGGAAGTGAGTAGGGGCTTTTGAGATTGATGTTCAGTACAAGAAAATATTGGTAAGAATCGTGTCTTTGTTCCACTTTTCTATTCATTCCGTTCTTTCTTATTTCTCTGCAGTCTTATCCAGAGGCTGGATGGAAAGTCCAAGGACATTTCCAAGATTGCAGCTGATATCACTCAGAATGTGTCTCTGCGGCAAGGCATGGAGAGAAAGAAAGTCATCCAGCACATCAGGGGACTCTACAAGACTGACCTCAGCGCCAGCCGCCACTGGCAGGAGCTGGTGCAGCAACTCACGCATGACCGGTGGGCAATAATAAAATCGTTAGTAAAATGATGATTGTTATTCTAACGGTGATTATTTTTCGGATCACTTTCTTAAAAAAACACTAAAAAAAACTGTGTGATGTGAAACAGTTAGGATGCAGTTTGTTTGAATAAATAGATTTGATATAATAAAAGATAATCTCAGACATGCAGAGCAGCAGAATACCTAATAGAAGAAAGTGCAATTTGTAAAACAATTAAATAAAGCAAAGTTTTTCATTTATACATTTGTCGCAAAGCATCTATATCAGGCAGGGCCATAGCCAGCTCTGTCAAGCTGTACTAATGCACATCTTAGAGCTAAATGCTAACATCAGCATGCTAACAAAATCCCAACTGACAATACTAACGTGCTGGTGTTTATCAGGTATGTTCACCATCTTACGCTGGCATGTTAACATTCCAACCTTTGCTAATTAGCACTAAATTTTTTTGACCTGCTGGTGACACTAGATGAAAAGTTAAGGGATTACCAAAGTTAATTTAAAAATAATGTAATCTGAGGAGAACATGAATGTCTGTACAAATTTCATGGCAATCCATACAAATGTTTCAGTCTGGACCAAAGTGGCCAACATTGGCATCCATAGAGCCACCGCTAGAGGTCAAGAGTCCACAGTTCAAACCCCATTCGCACTAAGAAATTTTTGACTAGCCACCAAAATAAGTCAGTAAAATTTTCCTCAATTTTTCCAAAATTTCTGTGATAAGTTAACTGCTAAAGTATATTTTAGTCTCCATACACAATAACACAAATTCTGTGTCAAATATTTTCCCACAATGTTAGAAATATTATTATGGTGAAGAAAACGTATGTTTTTGGCCTAAAACAGTCAAACATAAAGATTTTAATTCTATCCAAAAATATGTGAACCAGGCTTTCAAAAACTCACCATGTAAAGTTTATGTGAAATTGTAGAATCTAAACTCCTTCTCAGGATGTTAAACCCCCAATTTCCGAAAACGATGTTGAGGACATGGCCTCTGTGTACTTCTGTATTGATATGAGTAGACAAAGTGTTTGAGACGGCTTTAATGGTCTGTTTCAGTGCGGTTTGGTACGACCAGACATCCTACCCAACGTCCTGGCAACTGGACCCCACTGAAGGGCCGAACCGGGAGAGACGGCGGCTACAGAGATGCTACCTCACCATTCCTAACAAATACCTGCTCAAAGACAGACGCAAGCCTGAAGGTGAAGAAACTCTTTTACTTGTATCAATATGGCAATATTCTGTCTAGTATTAGAGCCTTTGCCTCCTTTAGTATACTTAATCTGACCTCCATGTCTTGTTTAGACACAGTGAAGCCACCATTGTCCTTCCTGTTTGAGGATAAGACCCACTCCTCCTTCTCCTCCACTGTCAAAGACAAAGCCACCAGCGAGCCCATCAGGTATAATTTTTTCTCTGTCTTCCTGTAAGCCTTTAGTAAACATAATTTCCCTCTTAGGAAGCCAGGAGGATCTGAAGGAGGCACATAAATGTCTTATCAACTTGTGCAACATTGAGAGGTGTCTTTGCTTTATTCAGATGGTGTATTTCTTGTATGAAAAATGTCTTTTTGTCCTTAGGTTCACCAGACGGTGCATCAGCGTCGCCCCCTCCAGAGAGACAGCAGGGGAGCTACTTCTGGGTAAGACACTGTCCATCTCTCACAGCTGCTCCATGCATAATAAAGTCAGCCGGTCACAAGGCACACAGAGTGATATGCTCTCTCTGAGGCACTAGAGAATATTGCTCTGCCCTCACACACAAGTGTTTGTTAGTTATTCAGTGCGGGAAGCTTTTGTTTGTCTTGCTCTTAGTACACTAAATCTCTCTCACCCTGTGCTTTTCTCACAGGAAAGTCTGGGATGTACTTCGTGGAGGACAACGCTGCTGATGCTCATGACAACCAGGTAAAGACTGTTCAAGATTATTCTCTGCCAGAGGGATGGCTCTGCGTTACGTGAGTCCGCCTGGCTGCTCAACACCGGATGTGTTTATGTGTTTGGACAGAGCCTTCATGGGGAGACCGAGGCACCTTCTTTCTCCTGGACGTACGAGGAGATCAAGGAGGTGCACAAGCGCTGGTGGCAGCTAAGAGACAACGCTGTGGAGATATTCCTCACCAACGGCCGGACCCTGCTGTTAGCCTTTGACAACACCAAGGTGAGGCAAGAGCACAAGTCACAATAAAAACGAAGGAAGACATGTTGGCTGTTCAGGAAACATGCTGAAATGAAAGCTGTTTACTTAAGCTGTTTTATTTAATTATTGTAAAGAGAGTTTGGTTTATCACCCATAGCTAGACTACCCAGCAGATCACAAGAGAAAAAATCAGTCCATGTTTCATTTGAATATAAAAATGTTGCCAGACTGTGATAAAAATGACAAGATGAAAAACCCTACTGGTGCTCAAAGAAAGAGACGTATGAATAGGCAAAATCATGCAGCTTGGAAAAAAAAGATATTTGCAGTGATGGTTAATTGTTGAATTACCTTTTTGATATTCTATCCCTGATACCTGCCAGGCTCTGTAGTATTCTGTGCCAGGAATCAATCATGATAATAAGATACAGTAACATCATACTCTGCAGGGAAAAAAACTGTTATTCTACACTACTAGACTGATTGTACTGTATTTTAGTTAAATGTCTCAACAATCGTTGGATGGATTGTCATGAAATTTGGTGCACGCATTCATGTCCCCCTCTGGATGATGGGTTTAATTTGTCCAATATTTTGGTTCTGGCAAAAGTAATGACACTCCCAGAAGCCTCAGCTGTGCCAATTACATGTAGCAAATGTTAGCATGCTAACATGCTAAACTAAGATGGTGAGCATGGTAAACATTATACCTCCTTAACATCAGCATGTTAGTGTTGTCATTATGAGCATGTTAGCGCGCTAACATTAGCGTTTAGCTCCAAGCCCTTCTAGCATGGCTGATTGTTGTAATTTTTTTGGCATTTTATGCGTTTATTGGTAGTCATTGGGGATTATGGTCGGTTTTAGATTAATTAAACTAAAACTCCAGACTAATTGAGTTATTTTATGTGGATTAGCAGTTCTCTCAAGGCACCAAGGTAATTTTATCAGTGGTTCAGGAAACTAAGGGACACAACAGGTTTTATTCATCAAACTGTATCATTGAGATTACATTTGCGAGTTAGTACTTTTTCCATGTTTCTCGTCAGTCCTGACACCAAAGATGGAAAACATCTCATGGTTCTCTGTGTTCTTGCCTCAGTTCCGTGACGACGTCTACCACAACATCCTGACCTCTGATCTGCCCAACCTGCTGGAGCACGGAAACATCACGGCGCTCACTCAGCTGTGGGGCTCGGGTCAGATCTCTAACTTTGAGTACCTCACACATCTCAACAAGCACGCAGGCCGCTCCTTCAACGACCTCATGCAGTACCCGGTGTTCCCCTTCATCCTGCGAGATTACACCAGTGAGACGATAGACCTGCAGGAACCCAACATCTACCGGTCAGTGCTGGATGGCAGCTCTGTTAATATGTTAGGAAAGGCATTTGAGGTCGGGATATATCACATAGTATGTGAAAAGGAAATTTAATTGAAAAATATATGGAGCGAGGCCTGCGAGCTAGTTCAGCTTGAGCCGCACTGCAAAACACGTGAATGCCTCACTCTCCACAACCATCTACCAAACACACCCTCCCAATTTGGCGCTCTATTTAAACTGCAAAAATGTCCCATCTCTCCCTCTGCCTGTCAGTGCCACTGCTGCCCTGCATCAGTATTGCTGCCTGTTCTTTCAGCCCCACCACCACCCCAGCATCCACCTGCAGGCTCCGGCTAGGCGGTTTAAGATATTTGCTCATCACTTCCCAATATCTCTGTAAACATATCTGCAGGGAGTGATGAGCTCGGAGCCTAGACTCTAACTATGTTCTGCTGCTATAATAACATTTCAAGCGTGAGTTGTCTGACTGAAATAATGTTATGAAGATTACTCTTAGGCATTGTATAGATGATTTGTACATTGCTGCATCAGATGATAAGTCTTAAAATAACTATACTGCTCCCAAATATTCTTAATAAGTGCTCCTCTTGTTTATGCCAGAGCCGTTCCACACTATTATTTTAAATCAAGACAGATACAGTTAATTGACATAATGTGGTATTTATTTATTTATTTATTATGATAAACTGAATGACAAATAAGGTCTCTCTGAAGTCAAGACTCATGACATGGGAATCATTTTTAATAGAATTGTTTTAATTTGCCGCTGTTGAGCATCATGGTTCATTACTGCTTTGCTTATGTGTTGTTGTCATGCAGGAATTTAAGCAAACCCATCGCAGTCCAGTCAAAAGAGAAAGAGGATCGCTACGTGGACAATTACAGGGTAAGGCCTTTTGTACAGTTCAGCATGTGTTTCTTGAATGTATTGGATGTTTTGAGACATGCTGAGAAAACACATCAACGCGTGTGTGTGTTTGTTGTGCAGTACCTTGAGGAGGAGTACAAGAAGGGCATTCGTGAGGACGACCCCATGCCTCCCGTCCAGCCTTACCACTACGGCTCACACTACTCCAACAGCGGCACTGTGCTGCACTTCCTGGTCCGAATGCCTCCTTTCACCAAGATGTTCCTCGCATACCAGGGTGAGTCACGCATGACCTTTTACTAAAAGCAAAGGAAGACAATCTTAAACCAGGAAAAATCAGGAAAAAAACATAAAAAACTGGAGTCTCCAGCTGCATTATGTTTTACTTTATCTATAGCTTCAATAAGTACTGTAAATGTTAATTGACTGACAGTCCAGGGCTCTTTAACAGCAGATAATTATCATACATCTCCAAAAAGCTTTTAGCAGCACTGAGTGCCACCTGTCTGCATTACATTGCCAGCTCCATTTTGGTTGATGCTGAGGCTTTTAGCACTGAAATGCTGGAACATCCTGATCTCAGATCTAACTGAGCAGCACGTTGCCGTAGCCGTGTTGCATCACATGTATTAGCCATGAAAGGTTCCTTCATCTTTATACTTTTCTCTGATCAACTTCTCTCCCTTCCCCTTCTCTTTTCTATTCCTTCCTTTCTTGTTAATTCATTTTCCATTCATCTGTCTCTCTCTGATCCTCCGAGGCATCTTTTTATGTGATCGTAAATGTATTCAGCAAGCGTGGTGTCTAAGGTCATGAAAGGGGATCTTTTAAATCAGTGAGTCGAATCTGTAATTAGATTGTCTTTGGCCTTAATCAGACCAGAGCTTTGATATTCCGGACCGGACGTTTCACTCCATGAACACCACGTGGCGCCTGTCCTCCTACGAGTCTATGACTGACGTGAAAGAGCTCATCCCAGAGTTTTTCTACCTCCCAGAATTCCTGGTCAACAGAGAGGGTAATTATTTTCCACTCCATTTTTTAAACCTTTAATCTTTACACCTATCATTTATACCAGCATACATTTTTCATAGCTTCTCACAAATTAAAAAAGTTAAAAAAAATTGCCTTCACAGGTTTTGATTTTGGTGTTCGTCAAAATGGCGAGAGGGTGAATCATGTGAACTTGCCGCCTTGGGCCCGCAACGACCCACGTCTGTTCATCCTGATCCACCGACAAGCGCTGGAGTCGGACCAGGTCTCCCAGACACTGTGCCAGTGGATCGACCTGGTGTTTGGGCTCAAGCAGAAAGGCAAAGCTGCTGTCCAGGCCATCAACGTCTTCCACCCAGCTGTAAGCAGCTGCCTATTTTATCACGTTTGCTAGAATTTGTTGGGAAAATATTAGAGTTGTTGTTGCTGACACAAGTTTTAATATTGTTTTTCACAGACCTATTTTGGCATGGACGTTTCGGCTGTAGAAGACCCAGTGCAGCGACGGGCCCTGGAGACGATGATCAAGACATACGGACAGACACCCAGGCAGCTCTTCAACGGCTCTCATGTCAGCAGGGCCGGCCCCAAACTCATGATGGATGGGGAGCTGCCGGCAGCCATGGGTCTCCTGGTTCAGCTGGCCTTCAGAGAAAACCGAGAACAGGCCAAGGAAATAGTGTGCCCGGTAATCTACTCTGTGGTGGTAGTGACTGCTGTGCGCTGAGGAAGACATGACTTAGTGCATCGTCCATGAAATGATCTGCTGCTCACATGGCAATTTCCTCTTCCTCCCCCACAGAGCCCACTGCCATGGATCAAAGGTCTGAAGTGGGGCGAGTACGTGGGCTCGCCCTCTGCTCCAGACCCGGTGGTGTGTTTCAGCCAGCCGCACGGGGAGAGGTTCGGATCCTTGCTGGCTCTGCCAACGCGAGCCATCTGCGGGCTGTCCCGCAAGTTCTGCCTCATGATGATTTACAGCAAGGAGCAGGGTAAGAAGCCCACCAGTCAGTCACATGTCAGCCTGGATGTACACGATGCTTTGCACAATGTCCTGCTGACTCCATTAACTTTATGCTCTCTACTCTGTAGGTGTTCGGAGCATGCACAGCACAGACATCCAGTGGTCGGCCATCTTGAGCTGGGGATACGCAGACAACATATTGAGGCTGAAGAGCAAGCAGAGCGAACCACCTATCAACTTCATTCAGTGTTCGCAACTTCACCAGGTAAACACTCAATCTCAGAACAATCCAGAGCACCTGTTAGTGAAAGGAATTACTGGTCTCCCTTCAGCGTTACACAACTCAGCACTGAGGATCGACCAATAAGCTGTCAGGTTCCTCTTTTCCTCTGTCCAACCGCCAGTCTCTCTCTCCTCCAGGTGACCAGCTGCGCCTGGGTGCCCGATGGCTGCCAGCTATTTACGGGCAGCAAGTGTGGAGTTATCACCGCCTACAGCAACCGCTTCACCAGCACCACGGTGGGTTTCCATGGCGACGTCCCCCTCTAACCTTCCGCCTCCACATCAACACCCAATCCACCCACCCACCTCCCATTACCCCCCCCACCACCACCACCCCTCTTTAGACCGCCTCACCGTGCTCAAATGCTCAGCTTCATTAGTCACATCACAGTTGCCCTTGAAACACATTTCCACCGAGCCTACAAGTGGGATTAGAGGTCCGGGAGTTCAGTCATCAGAGAGGCTTTCAGACTTTCATCGGTCCCCACCAATAGGAATCTAGATTTCCTGTTTTCTACGTCTCTGAAGGGTGTTTCAGTAGCAATCGATGTGTTCTGTTCAGAAAATGCAGTTTTTTAGGAAATGGTAAAACCAAGATAGCTCATCCATGCTAACACTGAGTCACACACATCTATTCAGCTCTGTATGTCCTCTGTATGTATATGGTCTCTAATGTGTGTCTGGATTCTTTCCATAGCCGTCAGAGATGGAGGTGGAGTCTCAGGTTCACCTGTACGGACACACAGGGGAAGTCACCAGCCTGTTTGTCTGCAAACCCTACAGCATCCTCATCAGTGTCAGCAAAGATGGCACCTGTATCCTCTGGGACCTCAACAGGTCAGTGTGTGTGTGTGTGTGTTTTGTATGTCTTTTCGTGTGTAATGAGAAATCTAAAGTAAAGCGCAGTGTTTGTGTGGTATCTCAGCTGCTCTGTGTTTCTTCAGGCTTTGTTATGTACAAAGCCTCACAGGCCACAAAAGCCCGGTGACTGCAGTGTCTGCCAGCGAGACCACGGGTGACATCGCAACAGTTTGTGACTCAGGTGAAGACCGCTTTGCTCTGCGTCCTCTCAGACTTCATCATATCACTTTTCCAGACTGACACAATGTGCTTCGGTCCTTGATGTGAGTTATAACGCATAATTCTTTGTATCAGTGGGCGGAGGCAGCGACCTGCGCCTGTGGACGGTGAACGGTGACCTAATCGGTCACGTCCACTGCAGAGAGATCATCTGCTCCGTGGCCTTCTCCAACCAACCGGAGGGCGTTTCTGTCAATGTCATTGCCGGTGGGCTGGAGAACGGCGTCGTCAGGTGAGCAGAAACTAATTTCTTTACATGTATGTGCTTCTTTTCTTCTCTAGACACTGAATCATTCACACAGAATGTGTCTTATTATGTCTGAAATATTTTCAGGTTGTGGAGCACCTGGGATCTAAAACCAGTGAGAGAGATCACCTTTTCCAAGTCAAGCAAACCCATCATCAGGTATCTTATAAGCGCTCCAACCATGTTATTCTTTGCTTTTATTAGATGTTTCATTCTGTGGGGAATGCTGACTATAATGTCCTGTCCTATGTGCCTCAGCCTGACGTACTCGTGTGACGGCCACCACCTCTACACAGCCAACAGCGAGGGCACAGTGATGGCGTGGTGTCGGCGGGACCAGCAGCGCATGAAGCTGCCCATGTTTTACTCCTTCCTGAGCAGCTATGCCGCAGGCTGACTGTGTGTCTGATGTTTACTACTGTCCAGTTCTCTGCAAGAGGAGCCCCCTCCCCCCTCCCCCCTCCCCCCTCCTCCTCCTCCTCCTCCTCTCTGCACTGACAGGGAGGAGGACGTGTCAGCATGGCCTCAACCTCCCTGAACCCTCCCTGACTTTTAACTAAAGCCATCCCCAGCTCAGCAAACTCTACCACAGCCACTCCCAGCATCAAGAAATGATTATGAAAATAGTATTATATGTATATAAATATATATTTATAAACATACTGAAGTGGAATGTTGGGGGGAACGGATGAGTATTTGGCTGAGGCTGCAAGAGACACTTTATACAAAATGCATTTCCGAGAGTGTGTTTGGTTTGTTAAGTCTTTCATTATTTAGTTTCTTGCTGTTGACTCTGGAGTTTTTGTTGTGCAAAGATCCTTGCCTGATGTGATTTTGCTGTTCCCTGGTAAGCTGCTATCGTCTGGCCAAAGCCAGGCCCGAAGTGTGAAGACCCCCGTCTCTCGCCTCGGCGGCGCTCAGATCTCCCGCAGCGCGCCGTCTGACTGATTGCTACCGGAGCTCGGCGAGCGTGTCCCGCTGACGCTGCAGCAGCTAGGAGGCAGGGAGCCCCTCCTCACGTCTGTCACCGGGAGACGTCCTGCTCTGTGGGAGTGAGACGCCGCTCTGCTGGGCTGTCTGCTCCACTCAAGTCTGAACACTGGTGTCACGGCCCTGCATCACTTTGTATCTGGGCTCAGTGGAGGGATGGGGGGGGATGCTGGGATGAATTGTTCCTTGTGTTGCCTGTTGGTCTGTCCTACTTTTGCATGCTAGAAAGATGCTGACCTTGACTGTGTGGATGTGGATGTGACATTTACTGTCATGATACTTTATTAAGGCCTGCCTTGGTTGAACCTGTCCTTTTGCATTGAGAAATGTCGATATTCATTTATTTATTAGCAACACCACGGAGGCTCATCTTTCTTTCTTTCCTTCTCTTGTGTTCTACTGGCTTAAACTGTCTGCCACTCAAATGCACTAAAAGCTTTTCACTACTTAATATAGTTTGCTGCAATTCTGAGAAAGCAATTAACAAGCAGCATTAGATGCTTAAAGCTGGAGAAGAAGCAGAGAGGAATCTCCTGAATGCGTCCTCGCTGATCTGCGGAGCATGCTTAGTACCTGTGCAGCATTAGGAAAAGGTTGTAGTGGGTGGGAGGGTGTGGTGAGGAGCATCATGTCCTGCAGACTTCCCTTCCTGCACTGATGAGGTTTACAGATTATTTTTTAATCTTATACACTACACTGATCAGTCTGGGAAACAATCGACCAACCGCTTCTTTCCTTAACCCACCCATGGATCCATGCAGCTAATCTTTACATTCCCAGTCAAAGCACTTTTACCATCAGCTACTATTTAATTCAAGGAGAGCCAATGATCTGTGGTCTTAACATGAACTGAGCTTCGCTTTAATACCACTAATAAATCTAATCCAGAAAGCAATATCAGACATGCAATAGCTCATTTGTTGTCGCGTTCCACATGGGAAGAAACCAGGAGTTTGTTTTAACACAGCTGTGAACAAAGTTGTTTTGCCTTTGGTGGTGACTGGCGAGCCTTCTGTGATGAAAAATTATGTCTTACATTTCACACTTGGTGTTTGACTTGTTTAAGAGAAAGGGAATATTTCTTATATCATGACGTCATTCCGTTATCTTGATTTTGTTTTTCCTTCTCAGCCCACCTGGACCCTCGTTGTAGGCAGCATCAGGCCTGTACAAGACATGATGTTACTGTGTTTGTTTACTGTGTTTCATGCTTGCATGTGTACATACATTTCCTCTTTGAAATATATAAAAGTGTATTTCTATGAGAACCACAACCTTTCTTTTCTCTTGAACATCCACATGAGATTGTATGAATGTTTTACCCCCCACCCCCCTTTTTTTTGTCCTTTCTGACAACGAAGGAAGTATTTTTCTGTTGATAACTGAAGCTATGCATCATTTAAGATCATTGGCTTAAATTGTGTCATTTAATTGAAGTTTGGCATCATGGACTGAGGTTCTGAAAGGTCATGTTTTGTGTTTCCTTTTGTTTGTATATGTGTGCGTGTGTGTATGTATGGACAAACGAAGTGATGAGTATATTATAAATATATAAATATATATAAATATTTGAAGAAATAATACTACATGTGGTCGTTTGTGTCCATTTCTTACTTTGTGTGGAGAAAGGTGCGTTCAGGGGCATGTAAAGCAAGAAGAAACCTAGGTGATGTGTGTGTGTATGTATGTGTGTGTATATATATATATATATATATATATATATATATAAATATATATATATATATATATATATATATATATATATATATATATATATATATATATATAAATAATTGATCATGACTGAAATAGGTGGAATCACAAAGTTTAATCTGCATGCAAGTTCCCCCAAAGAGTGCTGCTGTTATAGATGAGGCCCATCACTTACTATAGGGGGGGTGTGATGTCAAAGCTGATGTAAAAATTAAATGGGGAAGCCTGCAGATCTCAGGTGCCTTCTGCAGCAATAAAGCAAATTAGAAAATCAGCAGATCCTAATTTGACTAATAGGCTGTCTCGGTGCGTTTAGGGCCAGTTTGTACAGTAGAAACATCCTGGCTTGTTGCTGCTGCAGCTCCTGGTCCACTGATCGAGTGCTCCCTGCCCCACAGCCTGTATCTGATCGTCATACAGAGGTTTCCCCCCCTGCTGCATGCGTAACATCTCTCCAAGTCCAGCCGTGGTGCTCACCAAGACCTCACCGCTTGGATCTCATCTTCCTACACGGAATACGCACGACTCACACAGCGAACCGCTCAGGCGAAATTAAAACGCCAGGATTTACCTCCTCGGGTTCAGTCCAGACCGAAACGAGGCTGGGATTTCCTCTTATCATTTGATATTTGACAGATCCTCTTTTTTTGTGTGTGTGTGTTGGGTGGAGTCAACCCGGAATTCTCCAAATTGGAAAACCATTGGCACATTTCAGGTAGGTCGGCGGCTGTAGTCTACATTAATCTGCTCGTAGCCGAGCAATGCAGCGAAGCATCAAGAGATTTTTTTATATAATTCTTTCATGCAAAATCAGTTGTTTTTTTCATGATGTGTGGTTTGCTGTTTTCTGCTCTAACCAGGGCCGCAGCTCGCACGGTGTGTGTCCACAATTTAATCCCCTTAGAAATAAGAGTCGCCCATGTTTGACAGATGCATCAACAATTAGCATCGTTACATTTTGGAGAAAACGGTGCAGACCCCGTTAAAGCCCCGAATGCAGCCGTGTGAGCTTCAGGGTGGACGAATCGAAGGGAAACCTAAATGGAAAAGGCCTGATAGCTTCCTACGAGGGTGTGATTAAAAGCTATAAATTGGCTTCAGAGCCATGAAGGGTGGAATGGGAGAATGAATTCACCGTCTGCATCCCCCTTTGCAAAACATCTGCTTTATAACGTCCGTCTAAATACAGGTAAATTAGACTTGATGCGATGAAAATGAAATAAATAAATCGATGCAAAGAAAAAAAAATCCACAGTGAGTGTGAATTGATTCAACAGCACCCCACCTCAGTGAAATGCTTCATATTTTCATGCACATTATTAGATTATAAAACACATCTGTGGTCAGGTGTCATCTCTCTCTCTGCTGTGGCTGCCAAACTGGGACATTTCAGGAGTGAGGGGGTCAAGGGGCCTAAAATGAGAGCAAGATTTAGTTGGTAGATGCACAGAAAGGCTGATTGCAATGGAGCAGGTTAAATACACTGCAGTTGCATACATGCACATTGTGGAGAAAGTTGAAGGGCGAAGAGTGGGCAGATCTGCTCCAGTCTGTAGGTGCAGGGGCAGACGAAGGAAAGTTGCAGGATTGATTCCCTCAGAAGGGTCCAACAACTGATAATTCAAAGGAAATGAGGCATCTAAACCCCCAAATGTCTGCCGAAGTGCCCTTGAGCAAAGCGTTTGAGCCCTGCGGTGAACCATGCAGCTCCAAAGAGGTGTGTGTTTTAATGCTCCCCACCTTTGCTACTTCTCCCACAGCCCGTGTGTAAGGAATAACTTGACCAAAAAAGAAAAACTAATCATGCATGAGCACTGACTGAAAAATGACAAACCGCTGTCCAGCTGCTGCCTTCAAAGCTCTTTCTTCGGATAAAATGGAGCTTTGCTGCTGTAAAACAGATTCCCACCAGACAAAATGGGTCCTTTAAATAAAAAGGTTGTGGTAGAGAATGGCTGCTCCAAGGGGGGGCAGAGACATTGCCAGGGGGGATGCTGCTTTGTGGGTTTAATGTGATGTTCATTGACTCCCCCTTTGTGCCTGTGTTTGGCGTCACAGGAGCACTATGAAGGACGGTATCGCCAACAACAGCACGGCCAGCATCTCCCAAGCCAGGAAAGCTGTAGAGCAGCTGAAGATGGAGGCCTGCATGGATAGGATAAAGGTACAGGGCTTTTGTTTTTACCTGTGCCTGAGAGCAAACATTTGCATGTGTTTCTATTTGACCAAAAATGCAATATATGGGTTTCTAAATCACCAAGCTGAAGTGCACATTATTCTAGAAACTCTATCAGTAGCACACAAATTGTAGAAAACTTTGCATATTCTCTTTTCATGCAACTACAAGCTTTGTTAGTTGGTTTAGTATCTTTCAGGCTTCAGCTCCCAGCAAACATTTAATTTTTATTCATTTAATTGTTTGCTTGCTTAGAATTGGCAACATGATCATACTTGTCATGTCTTAATATTTGCACACAAATAAATGAAAGTAATCATTTATTTAACTCAATAGCTAGGCTGAAACACTGAAGCTATTATTGTCCAAAAACTATTAAAACACATTACTGAGCTGCACCTGACATGTTCCTTTACCACGATGAAGTAGTTTATTTTGAGTCAACCCCACATACAGCGTCCTGCTGCTGTAAATACTCACTTGTGCACTAAATGTGTATTAATCCGAAGCTAAAATTAGTCCCCTATTAATACACTATTTAGTCCTGTTTGAGTAACGTTTGATAAAAACTACAGTGCCAAGCTGTTTTGGGAAATTACTGAGCATGTTTTAGAAATGAAAGTATTTACTCATGACTTGTTTTTAAAGATTAACTTCTTCAGTAGGAACACGTGGGCTTGTGGGCTGAGAGTGACAGAGAGGCTGGGAAAGTTTTGAGAGACGGACTGACACATTGTTGTTCTTGGTCATTTCGTGGGATTTGTTAACAGTAACAACAATGTTGTTGCTGTTGCTTTCTAGAAAGAGGTGTTTTTTTGTTTTTTTTGCCTGAGCCTTAGCCATCACCTCCTCTGTGACAAACTGCACACGCTGCCATCGTGACATTTGAAACCTCCAAACACAAAATTAAAAGCAGTAGTTTGACATTTTGAAAAACATGTTTATTTGCATTCTTGCTGAGCGTTAGATGAAATGATTGATACCACTTTCATGTCTAAGGTAAATATGTAGCTACAGACAGCAGTCGGTTAGCTGAGCATAAAGACCGTAAACGTGGGGAAACATCCAACATGGATGGACTGATACAGTAACTATAAACCATCACTACCACCTTGCATCTGTCCTTCATGGACTGAAAGAGTGCTCCACCGATTTAGCATTGCACCCCTATAACATTGTTCGGACTCACGATGGACAGTTTAAAAAAAAAGGATCAAAATTGTTGCAGCAGAACCAGAGATATCAGCTTTTATATCTCACGCATTCTTCTTCCCTGTCCAAACCTGCCGCCTACATTACCCACAATGCAATGCGGCCGCCGACAGTAGGTACAGAGATTCATGTGTGTTGTGCTAGTAGTGGCTAATGTTACCTCAATCCAGTAGCCTCAGGCAGAGATGAGGAGTGGGCTACAGAGGTCTGGCGAGCTCACGTTTCTTGAACTCCGCACCCCCAGATTTTTTCAAGCTTGCAGTCGTCAGACCCAACCGACACAGGTGACATCAGTTGAGGCAATTTATCAGACTTCGTGCAGCTCCCTCTGGAGCCACAAAAGGCTTTATACAACTTTTTCTCACATATATAAACATTGATAAACGACCATAATTGGAGTTCCCATAATTTATTCCAGCAGCCGACTGCAAGATGACTTCAAAATGAATGTTTCTCAGGTTAGTTTAGTTCAGCTTCTTCTGACGGGCCTCACATGCAGCCTCAGTTCACCTCGAAAGCTCTGTGTCGCCACCTCTCTGTCAGAGTGTATCTGCTGTGCACAGCTGGGAGACCCAAGTAGCACCCGGTGGTAACTGTGAGGGCTGGACCCAGAGGCATGGTGGGCTACGATGATCGTGACCACTTCTGACATTAGTTTTCTACAAATGTAGGTCATGTTGTCCGAGTATGATCAGAGAGATTGTCCTTGGTTAACATCTTCTCATGTGCAGCAGGCTCGTGAGCTTAAGGTCTCTGGTTCAAATTCCCAGCTGCAGCAAAGGAAATGTGGACATTTAAATTAGCCAGCGTTCACTTGTTCTATATAATGATCATATTCCTGCTACCCATAACCTCCTGCAGCTCCACCAGACCTTTATTGTGAAGCAGTTCAGGCCTCATAAAGAGCATGCGTCCTTATCAAACAACGCCTGGTTAAATATTGACTTTTGAGGCTTCTTTATAGTTGAGGTCAGTCAGCATGCTTTAAAAAATACTGTTAGTGTAAATAGAGATTTCTGTATTACTTCCATTCATTAGCTAGAACCATTCCTAGAAGCCCTGATGTTTTCACCACAATAAAAGGCCATTTTACAGTAATATGTTTCTGTAGTGTTCATGAACGACTTCTTGTGCAACTTAAAAGGCCGTGTCATCATCTCATTCGGTATGCTCCTCATGTGCTCAGGGAATGATTGCCCCACAGCCCCGACGCTGTTCGCTCAGCATTATAGCCGGGCCTGGAAGCCTGCCATACACCATCATCCCTACTCAGCACAACAAAGGCTGCTTACAAGAAAACCTCCTCTTCTTAAAAAACTAAGTGATTATCCCCAACTTGTAATCAGGGTTTGGAAGATGCATCACAAAGAGCCCTGATTTAACCTACAAGATGACTTGTTGGCACAACGGCTCATTTAAATATTTCAGTTGTTTTGTTTCAGATATTTACATATTTTTAAATGAGAGGAGTAATACTCTTAATCATCACTAATCATCATATCAATCAAGAAGTCCTTTTTTAATCGACTGTTAATGCCCAGACAAAACTGATGACCCCAGTTTGTACAAGTGCTTTTCTTCGGCACAGATTCCCCTCTCACCATCTAAATTGTAACTCTGTGGGACCCCAACAGGGCCAAGATGCAAACAAGTGAAATATAAATTACCATGAACACGAAACATACAATATTACTACCAACTTTTCATATTATCCTTTAGTAGATACAGTATTTTATTTTAACCCATCAATTGGTAAAAAGATTGAATCTCTCTTTTTTTCAGTACAAATTAGTAAATTGAATGCAAACCATATCAATATTGCCATTAAATTGCAAATCTAAATATGAATCTTGAAGCCTCAGTGTTTTGGTTTTGGTTTTTTTGGGTTTTTTTTATTATGTTTTAAGAGTAATAGTCTGTGACATTTTATATTTGTACTATTTTGTCAGAGCCAGGATGGAAATGACGTGGTTGATTTCTGTGCTGTTTGTGCTTCTTCTCAAGCTGACTTGAAACACAACAGTTTGCACCTTGAGTCTCCTCTCAACGTGCGACCTACAGTGTTTGAGTAAAGACAATGATACGTTGACGTCATATCATACCACAGCAGCTGAGTGGAAAAGACTGTTCACGTCAGCCTCCTAGATGTAATTCAGAGTCAGAGGTGGTGAAAAGAACTACAAAAGTGTCACCAAACTGGGAGCAAACTGGCTGCAAAGGCATTATCGCTGGCAATTACATGGCAAATCCAATATTAACACTAATACACTTTATTTTATGAGTTGACTTTGAAACGTTTGATTTTGAACTATATCAATAAAGTCAAAATGAGGGGAAGTTTTCTCTTTGGACACCAATCTTATCAGACTGTCCACTTTTAATACTGAACTGACATTAACCCCTGCCTTCTTTTTGGGTGGGCTGTGTCTTTTTTGTTATACCTTTCCACATTAGGTTCAGGTCTACAGATCAACAAGATCTCTAGTGGATTCTCATGATGGATCCAAAGCATTTATGGAGTCCTAGGCAAAATCTGTTCAGGATACACTGCTTACTTCAGACACAGTAATGCGTTGTGAATTAAAAATTATATTATAACACCTTGCTTTAGAACACACATTATCCTTTATTACTTATTTAGATATTATATTTCTTAAATAACCCAAACAAAATACTATTGTGGACAAAAAAACTAAAGCAGCTGTAAAAAGTTAAAAGTATTGCACAAAAGAAAACAAATACAAGTGATGCTGTTTTACAAATCAATGATCAAATCTGCCAATAATGTGTTAAGTAGTACAGTTTTTCCAAGTCCTGTGTTTATCAGTTTGTAATTTCTCTGGGAGAAGAATTTGCAGCAAAAGCAATAAAGACTAGTGTTTTTTATCTGAGTACATCACCCAGCTTCTCTTCATTTGTTCCCCATTTATTAGTTTCCTGTGAAAGATGTGTTGGTGGCAACTTCTTCCATCCTCTCTTTTTGGAAAAGTAAAATCCTCTTTCAACTCGTAGGGACCTCTGCTGACAAACTCTGTTCTCACCTTATCTGACAGGGCTGGCCAATCAGCAGGGTCAGTAGGTGCTGCCTTAGTGGACTCACTGTGCTGTGCTCCAGCTGTACGTGATGTAGAGGTGGATGTCTCTCCATCGGGAGCTACTGTAGTGGGTGAACATGGGGCTGGTGGTAGAATCTGTGTACCTGCAGGCAAAGACAGACATGCACATAGTTATATAAAAACAGAATACCCAAAAATGTCACAGTATGTGTCACGGAGCAAGACAAATGGCTCCAGCATCAAGCATAACAAGGCTGTGGCTGAATCTCATTTTAAGTTGTGAACTGTTTATTGCTATAATGCAAAATAAGAGCATCCATAATAACTTGCTGCCATGTCCAAAATAGTGTCCAAGGTAAACTGACTAATTTATGGTACTGCTGAAGGTGAAAGGCAAATAGTAAAACGTGTAAAATGATGTTAAGTTGTTATGTTAAATGAGCTGTGAAGAGAAGTGTTTAGATCACTTAGAGTCTGAATACATTTGACTTGTCAGTTTTATTGTCACCTGACACGTCAGACTTGAATGTAAATGAATCTTAAATGTCACATCTGATCTCTATCTGAAAGGCTCTGTAGTGGGTCTGACAAAAAAGTACGCTTTCTGAATCTCATTTGGGTGCAGTGTGGTGCGTCTTTGCTCTTATGTGAAAACTTGTCAGGAACAAAGCTGCTTTTTGTTACACGAGGACAAACAGCCTTGTTGCTTTGCTTGACAAGTAGGCAAATTTGAGTTTGTTCAATGAGTTTTCATCTCTTAAAATGTAAATGACATTGCAAAATTTGGCAAGAGGCACTGGGTTCACATACAATTTTACTCTTTGTATCAGTGCTCACATTTCTTAACAAATTATTAGCTATAATAATGTTCAAAGATATACCTAGCAGACTACATTAGACCTTAGCAGTTATACATATTATATTTTAGGCATTTATATAAGATTTTTGTCAATTCAGAAGTAAATGTCCTCAGATGGGCGAGTTGGTGTGTCCCTCTGAAAATCATGAACAGCTTTAGTTGCAGCACGATTTCACAGCTGTATTATTTCAACCCTTGCTGGATGATTGATAGGCAGGCAGCTGTTTGTGCTTTAATAACCACTTGGCACATGAGATGTGGAGATCCAAGTAATTTTTTATTAATGGCCTCAAAAAAGAGAAGCCACTGAAGTAGAACGTGGCTGCAAATGAAAGTAGAGAGAAGTACAGAGAAAGAGGAGAAAACAGACAGTTGGCCACGTCTGGCGATCCCTTAAATTTAATTAAAGGATCTGATGAGGGAGAGTGTGTATCAGTGACAAGAGCAGTCTCTGTGCTGCTGATTGAGGGATCACCACATTCTCATTAATTGCTCAATCAGCCAAAGGAATGTGATCTGTGCTAATTAGAAGGACTCTCCCTCCATCATGGGGCTGCAGTGTAATTACAGTCAGTCTGGGCCTAATGACACACACCGTGCTATACCACTTTCTGTCCTGTGGGGCTCTCGTTCTCTGCAGAAACCCCGACTGCAGTTACATGATAATATAATTATTGCATTTACTTTGATTATGAGAATAATTAAGCTGTTTACTTGCATTGCGAGGGAAGGCTTTGTTAATGTTCCCACTTTGTGCAGGCTTGGATACTCCGATTAGTGCCTGAATTAGGTCAAATGCAGAATAAATATGCAGCTAAAATAATTAAACATTTAAAATATGTTGTGTCTTCTGAGTGAGCAGATATTTCTTCTAATGTGACTAATATAACAGCTCTCAGAGTATGACCTTAATAAAATCAGCCAGTTAGATCAGAATAGGTGTCATTAGATTTAGCAGGTTTATGACCAAATACCTGCTAGGCTTATGACATTCCCATCATATTCAGCTGTGCTTAAGTGCAAATTAGCAAATGTTAAACTAAGATGGTGAAAATGGAAAACATTATACCTTCTAAACATCAGCATGATGTTAGCATTTAGCTAAAAAAAAAAATAAGCCATTGTGTCAAAGTACAGCCTCACAGCGCTGTTGCTCTGTGTAACCCCTTGAAAAGAAGCAATGACCCCTCATCACAGGTTATGGCCTTAAGGTGGACATGAAGTATAAACAGATCAACCACTGGGTGATTTGTCCTTCTCAGAATGATTAATTTGAAGGCTTCCTAGATGATCTGAGAGTAAAAGAAAAAAGAAAGGTTAGAGAAAAGTAAGAGAAAAACATAATTCTGTGTAACAGAAATATGTATGTTTTTCTTTATTATCCCAGTAATCATCTTACCCTGCATATTTGTCTTGGGACTCCTTGGGGAGTAGTGAGCCCTAGGTGGGGAACCACTGAGGTAAAGATACAGCAAGTAAACCTGAAGGGATTTTGCTTCAAAGATACAAGAAACAACACATTTCATTTTCTGGTATTTATTCTTAAATAATTTATATTTTGACATAGGAAGGTGTCTAACAAGGTGAAAGGATAAGGCTGTGTGTGATATTCTATATTTTTCTTGTCATCAAATCCCATGAAAAGACCAAAACCATCACTGAATTGTTCCTGTGTAGCCAAAGCCAAATATACCTCATTCCTCTCTACCTCCATTGTTGTGCAGAAACCATTAAAAACACATCAGTGAGCCACATTGTTGCACTGAACAGACCAAATGTGTATTAATCCATGGCTGAAAATAGTCCCCAGCAAATGCACTATTTAGTCCTGTTTGAGTAACATTTGTTTAAAAACTACGGTGCCCTGCACTGTTTGGGGAAATTTCTGAGCCTTTTTTAAAAAGTGAAAGTATATATTTGTGAGCCATTTTAATCGCTTTACGTCTTCAGTAGGAATGAATGGGCTTGCAGCTCAGTGCCACAAGGTAGGGAAGTCAGCAAGAATTGAGAGACGGACTAATGCATTGTTGGTTTCGGTCTTTTCATTGGATTTGTTGAAAGTAAGAAAAATATAGAATAACACCAGCCTTATTGTTCCTTTATAAAACACAGAAATCTCAGCACCTGATATTGATCAACAACCCTTTAGACATATTATTTGATGCTGTCAGAAATACTGTAATAATCTGAAGCTGATAGGCAGCATGATGGATTTTGTGCATTTTATTCTCTTGTGCGAGCAGCAGTGGGTGAGGTGAAGTGGCAGGCAGGAGATCAGATGGCTCTGTCCTCCACGTAGATCCCTCAGCCCTCGCCGTCCCTCCGATGCAGCTGCTCCTCTGCTCTCCATTTGCGGCCTCCCCTCCCGTAACCTCCCACTCAGCACCCGAGTAGAAACCGACATTCACATGCAGTCTGGCTGTACTGTAAAATTTATAGTCACTGTTTGACTTTGAAAAATACAATATGCAACTTTTCTCCTTGAGACAGGAATTGTGTCGTTAGTCCCACCCCTCCTTTCCCCTGTGCCGGTCAAGATCCCGCCTTAACACCTGTCAGTCATCTCGATGAGCTGTCTCTTCCTCTTGCCTGAGGCTGAGGCAGCAGGCATCAGTGCAGTCGCCACAGGCACTGACGAATCGGAAGCACAGACAATATGCAGTTTCAGAGAAAAAAGAGCTATGCAACAGCATCCACCCAGACTTTGAGACAGGTCACATGTGGTGCAAGTTTAGCTCCAGAAACATTTTCTCCAAAAGAACGAACACACAGCGAGCTGCAGACCAGCGTGAGCTTCAGTGCAAGTTTATCAAAATTAAAGCACGTCACACAACTCTTCTCCAGCACACCATGCTTTATTCACATCAGCAGATGTTCTCGGCTGTCTTGCCTTCATCAGGACGGTGTCTGAGATTATTTCCAGTCTGTCAATCAGTCACGTGACTCGTACATCATCACAGTAATCTTCATCAAGTGAACAAAACAACATTACCATCATCGTTATATAATAGATTTTAAAGGATGAAGAAATGTACAAGAGAAATATAAATGACCGTAAATACAAAAACAAAAATACAAGCACCTTTTCAAAAAGCTCTTCTCAAAATACAACAATTCATCTAAAGCCATGAATGCGTAAAAATGTGTAATCTCCATTTTTAGCCATGCTAGTGGTGGCGTGGTCCTGATGAGCACCACCATCAAGCCAAAATTTAATTTTGTCCAATACTTTGGTTTATGACCAAATACCTGCAAATCTAATGACATTCCCATCAGCCTCAGCTGTACTTTGTGTTTGTGTGCTAATTAGCAAATGTTAGCATGCTAACACACTAAAGTAAGATGGTGAACATGGTAAGCATCATACCTAAACATAGGCGTGTTAGCAGTGTGAGCATGTTAGCGTGCTGGCATCAGCATTTAGCTCAAAGCACGGCCTCACAGAGCTGCTAGCGTGGCTGTAGACTCTTAATCTTGGGCAAAACAGCAAGTTCTATTCTACTATTTCAACGAACATTTTCAGGACACAGTATATTCAAATCTATTCCATCTCTTCATACTTATGGATAACCCTTACTAGAAATGAGTTCAGGGTATCCATGTAGATTGATTTGGCTAAGTCTAGATTTGACTTTAACACTTCATTCATTCAATTCATTCATATTATTCTCAAGTTGGAAATCCAAAATGCCTCCCTCTGAAGGAGCACCTCTCTCCCTCTTTGACAAAGATACTTTCTTAATTCCTACATGGTGTATTGAAGAGACCAGATGATTCATTTCCATAAAATGTGCAAATTCCTCAATCTAATTGCGGCATCTACATTGTGTAGTATTTTATTAGATAGCGACAGGGGTGAGATGACAGAATATGATGGAGGGAGAGATGCAGCAAAGGTCCCCAGCCGGATTTGAACTTTTAAGTCACATGACTGATGAATTATACATCAGAAAACCCGGAAACAACCTGAGACACCACCCTGATGAAGGCAAGATAGCTGAAAAATGTTGTAAATAAAGCATGGCGTGCTGGAGAAGAGTGCGACTGGTTTTAATCTTTAGCATTTAAGAGTTTCAGGTAAAGAGATGGAGCAATCTCTGTGATCCCGTGTTTAGACGTACAGCCTAAGTTTGTGTAATAGTTATTATGTAACAGCATGTCAGCAATGCATGTCATTTTCCTTTGTCTCAACATTTCAGGTATCCAAAGCAGCTGCAGACCTGATGGCGTACTGCGATGCCCACATACGCGAGGACCCCCTCATCATGCCCGTCCCCGCCTCCGAGAACCCTTTCCGGGAGAAGAAGTTCTTCTGCACCATCCTCTGATGACCTGCCGGTAGATCTGTACGGGTGCAGGCATGGCGTTGCCTGGCTTCTCTGTCTTCACCACACCTGAAGCTACTGGCCATAGGCGTTGAGTTGAGTTTTGCCAGGTGGACACTCTGTTGTTGGTCGGCTCTGTCCTGGTGGCTGAAGGTTTTGGGGGAGTCAGCTACCAAACTGGCAACCCAGTGAGCGTATCATGTCTTGTTAAATAGGTTTGTTATTGCTTTGTTATTAGAGAACAGCCTTGCTCAGTGCTTAATGAGATGAGAGATGTTTTTTTTCTTCTTTTCTTTAATTGTGCTAGATCTTAACATGCCTCAGGAAACAGAAATTTGCCCAGTGTCTTCGACTTTTTTAAACATTTATTTCCCTTCCCTTTATCAGAATATCAGTATTATCTTGAACATAATTTGAGTTAGTTTTTTATTGCTTTCAGTGAACAGGTTTGACTATTTGAAAGTACCACTGAAATTTGACACTTCCCTCACTAGTGGTTTCTCTTTCAATTTGCCTCCAGAGTCACCAACAATTAACCCCGCTCGTTTTAGTCCTGCAGTACAGTCAGATTCAGATTAGAGCGCGGAAACAGAAACCATATCTCACATAGAAAATGATTTCAGTTTGTGCAAACTGCACTCGTAATAAGAAGGAGGCGGCTGCACATCAGTTCTGCTGCAAATACATAAACAGACTCTATTTATTGAAAGGTGCAGAGCTAATGTTTCAACAGCGAGATGAATTCTTCAGGGTTATCACTGTGCAAACAACCCTTAAGTCAAAAATTATTTATGAATCTGCCACCTCCTTCCCAGGCCCGCTCTAATGCATCCTACCTTTGCTGCTCTGTTTGATTTACTCTTCATATACTTCATCCAGCCCCCGACTGGAATATTTTTACAAGTTGCAGGAGATCGTCTCCTCTTATGTCCTTAACGGTCTCATTTGTTTTCTGGGCATGTTTCCTGAGCCTGATTCTTTTTGCCTGTCCTAGAGTGAATGGCAAGGCCTTTGACATTAATGCCAAACCAGAGGCCTGCATGTTTCTCTGCTCCTTTTTGACAGCCTCCTCTGTTTCCGAGGGACTGCCAGTCTTTTAGAGTGTACAGTATGTTACAGTGCCAATTTCTGTGAGAGCAGTGTGATCTTCACACTGTGGTCCCGCAGCCCCGTTTTGTTTGTTTTGGAAGAAAAAGCACACTGTCGAAACATTTCCTTTACATGGTAGTTGAATAGCATTTGCTAATTTTTACGATGAATTGTTATGATCGTTATTAATATTGTTATTATCAGTAGTATTATTGAATATTTGTTGCACAGCACTGACAGCTACATGACGTGTAGTGCTACTAAGCTTGTATGATACTTAGGAGAAAAAACATTTATAAATCATGCAATTATTGATACTATCTGAGTATTTTTTAAAAATAATGGTAAGGGTCGGTTTATATAATATGATCCCTTCGGTGGTTCAGGCTTTTTGCATCATGGTTTCTGTAAAATTAAAAGAAATTTCCTCTTGGTACTTGAACAGCCATCGCATTAGGAGTCAAACTGATACTGGATTGTCACAAACACAAACTATTGGACTCAAATTGTTTTCAGGATCATTATTGTCTTAATTTCCTATCTTAAAAAACCTGAGACTGACCTCAGGGCGCTCCCACTGACCTCATCTTAAGGATGGTGCCAAATCTGAAACAAGAAATATAACGGCTAGAGATGAATATTGCATGGATTTATTTCTATCTATAACAGAGAGAACTATTATGATATGAAATATTGCCTCTTCATTGACTTTCTGGGTGCTACTCTGCACATAATTGGAGTCCGGATATGTCGAAAATGTGCAGCTGTATTCATGAATGGTATTATCGTTTTGGTAAAAAGAAATAGCATTTAAATAGCAGGCTTTGTAAATCCTTTGATGGATCAAATGAATTAAAGGAAAACGGCAACCCAAATGTGCTGTGTCTTCAATATTTCTGCCTCATGTCTCTCACTGATGTTTCGAGCTACAGTCTGTCTGATCACGGCGATAACATAAAAGGCCGCTGCCAATCGTTCTGGGTCTCGCAGAGGAACATGATATTCTGGTGTGTAGTGGAGACCTCCTGTGGCTGAGCTGAACCACAGGCCATCTGGGTGCACTGTTCTTGTGTCGTGGCATTTTTCTAAAGGATCACAATTCAACTCAGCCAGTTTGCCTTTTACACTGTAGACAGAAGAAAACACAAGCATCAGTCGAGACTGCAGGTCGCATGAAGAATGTCCCTTATTCTAATTCAGGGTATCAGCCGCTGACATCAACATTCAAATTTTCTGCTGTAGCTGTTTCATGTGTCCGTCCATGTATGCATTCACAGCCTCACCTGGGAATAGACTGAAATTACAGCTTTCTACCAAGTTTGGTATTTATTTTTTAAACCCTTTTTAGACTATTTCACTGCACTTTAAGTTCTGGTGACCACAGCAGAGTCAAAATTGCTTGTTTAGGCCTAATAAGCTGTGGGCATACAAGGAAATCAACCTGGTGGTTTGCTATCATAGGTCACAATCAAGTTATAAAAACTGTCAACGCATTGTACAAATCAGTATGGACACTTTTGACGAATGACATTGATAAGACAAGTCAGGTATCCCTTATTGATTTCTCTGAACCAATCCCAAAGGAGCAGGATGTAATTAAAGAGAAACGAGGAGTTAGAGGGAGATTTTTAAAGCCTTGGCACAGCTGTAGTGTGGATTATTATCTCAAGTTAAAGGCCCTGAAAACCTTTTTTCTCAGTCAGCTTCTTACTATGAATGATGGGGTCCTACATGAACACAGTATTGTCTCCTGAAGTTAGAACAATTTTGTTTTGTTTTTTCACATGAGAGATTTCTGTATTTCTTTTTTCTTTCTTTCTGCTGCTCTCATCGCTGGTTTGAAGTGGACAGGGCTCAGTTGGGTTAGCGTGATGTCACAAACTTCCGTGCACCAATCAGGATTTGGCAACATTTGAGTCCTAATATGATCAACGTTGGTGGGTTGTTTGGTCACCGTCAATAAAGTCTGATTCAACCACACCCACACAGTGCCTATGAAGCATGTTAGTTGAATTTTTTAATGTTATAACTAATAATGTTTATTTTCCTAACTTTAAATTTAATTGTTGGTCATTTAGTCATGATTAATTGAGGTTATAGAAAAATACTTCACAATCACAAAATGACAAATTGATCCCAGAGGACTTTGCAGTCTGTACAACATGCAGCACCCTCTTTCATTACCCTCAGTTTATAAAAAAAAAACTTTTATGGGAGAAAAATGTAGGCACTGTAGAGAAAAATATGAGTTTATGCACCAAAAACTAAAATTAGAAATTCAATAAGTAGGTCTCAATATTATGTGGTATGCACATGGTTCTCAGATGGGACCTGACTGGATACAAAGAAATCTATGTAGATCCAGAGAAAAGTGCAGTGAGTGTTTGAACGCTGCAAAGCAAAAGAGCAAGAGAAGAAGAAATGTGTGCATATGTGGAATAGTATAAATAGAGCATAAATAGGTTTCAACATATAAATAAAAAGTTAAATCAGAGTTGAGAACATAAACAACACACTAGGATAGAGGAGGGTTGGATATCCGCAGTAGAGCAGGATGTTAGGATGTGTTTCAAGAAATCCTGAACATGCTATGAATAGCCTTTTCCTTTCAAATGAATAATGTGTTGCAGAGAGAGAACTAAATCATTGTAATGAGTATATTTATGAATACGACTCCAAAAAGAATTATATAATGCACAGGAAAGTAATTATGCCTGGGGCAGTGGGTTATCTAATACAGAGAATCTGTGCTAGAGCAATTTTCCAAATTGAGCAGTGAGCCCCCAAAGTGTACGCAAAATACAAGAGAATAGTAATAATTTCTGATAAGATAATCTACAGTCACAGCACGCTGTGTTGCTGCGATTTCATTTCTACTCCTAACATTGCCATACAGTGCGTTGCATGTCAGTGTTTCCTACATTATTATTTTTCCCTGGAATGGGTAGTGAAGTTTCTAAAATAACATTCATGCAACACTGGAACTCCATTAAAATCAATACAAATGAAATGATTACAAGCACGACAGCAGGCGCTCTCCGTGACGTGGCCCGCTCTTCCTCTCCAGGAGAAACACTGGTGCTCTCAGAGTCAGAAGAAATCCTCCTCAAACATCCCTCTCCATGCACAATAGATTCCATTTAAATGATTTATGTGCAGCACAGAGTAACGGGTTTAATAAAGTTCTGGTTTAATCTTAAAGCCACAACATGTCACCTGGGTTTTAGAGGGATATGTTAATTTTCTACTCTGTTTAGAAGGTTTTTCTCACTTCATTAGAAATTCACAATGTGGACTGAAGCAAAACAAACAAAAAAAACCAAAGAAAACAAAACCCTGACACTTCTTAATGTGATAAACAATGGCTGTCCACCTCAGCAACACTGGCTGTAGCTGTAATCAGTGTTTAAGTGTTTCAATTTACTTCTAAGGACATGTGTTAAACTATTTATTGTGCATACTATACCATTCTGCTTACTTTTAGGTGGTTTGAGTGGAAACTGAAACTGCATGATGCAGGCATTTATCTTTTAATAGTTTATACACAGACCAGCAAGAGACAGTTAGATAGATCTTGTTTAGTGCAGAAATTTGAATTGGAATACGTCTTATTTTAAGGGGTTCGAATAGTACTGCTACTGCTGATATTAATCCTAATGAAACCCTAACATTATTATTATTCCTAACAAATCAGCTAATTTAATTTTTATTGCTATATATATATATATAACAACATTTAGTTGATTAATCCTTATTTTTTAAATCTGCCATATGTATTTTATTTAAATTCAAATTGTTTTTGTTATCTTGATATTTTTATGTTCTTATTTTATGCCCTGATCCACCAGCATCTCAGCTTCTTCAACAAAACAACAATAAAATACTACTACTAATAATAATAATAATAATAACATAACAAGACATTTATATCTTTACAATCTTACTATTTACCAAATTGTATATTTATATCCTATTGTACATTCTATATCATAATACTGTTCTGATTGGCTAGAGAGAGTCGAACTCCATCTCCCAGAGTGCACCGCGGCAGGGCTCCTCGTCCCCCATTGGTCCATCTTTCCGAGCGGCGGAGGCAGACGTGAGGCAGTGGTGAGAGCCCGGCGGAGAGCTGCGGAGCTGAAATGAAGCGCACACACGGAGCCGCTCACACCGTGCAGCGCCGTGCGGCTCAGGAAGAGGCTCCGCGCCGCTAAAGCTGAAGGCTGCTCCGGCTGAGTGAAGGGCTCCGTCCATGCGGAGGCTAGCGCTCGTTCTGCTGCCCTGTGCTGTCGCCGTCCTGGTGCACTTGTGGTTGGCACAACGACCCTCCTCCACCCCGCTGGACAACAACACACACTCGGGTACTTTTTAGTCACAAACCCCGGGCTTGTCCTTCTCAAAGCCTCGCAACTTTTTTATTTATTTTTATTTTACATCCGAGCGGCTGGCTAACTTTGCTTTTACCGCCCCGGTGTTTCTGTTGTGGTTGCTAGTTTTTGTGGGAACAGGTAGTTTATGCTCGCTCGTGTGTTCGCGCTAGCGTGTGTATGTTCATGTTCATATGTGTGTGTGTGTGTGTGTGTGTGTTTTAGTGGGAAATAATGTGAATGTAACAGTTCAGTAGTGCTGGGCGTTGCTGGGATAGTCCAACGTCTTCACTGAAGCGAGCTGAGCATCTCTGCCTTGTTACAGTGCCACTACTGAGCTCCGTGCTGCCTTCAAATGGGTTGTCACTTACTATCAGGGGTATATATTAGCGGAGGGTCAACCCGCTTTCTTTTAAAACAGAGGAATATAGTTTTACCACCTCTTGATGCAATCATTATAGGGTGCATCACAGCAAAGCAAGTCAGTGTGGACTAAATATAAAGAGGAAGCTGCTGTCAGGATCAGGAATGTGAAGCACGCCTCAGAGTGTGATCTTTATTTTTTATTTCTTATCATTGTCACCAACTGCAGGTCACATCTTACCCCCATTTTCACATTAAACACCTCATGACTGGGTGGGAGATGACATCCTGTTGTTGTTTGAGACTGTTGACTGAGCACGGCCTTCTGTTTCCGGCACAGATGAAGCGTTACCTTTCCATGAAGTTTTGGTGGGAGTGCTGTCAGCAAGACACCATTATGAACTGCGACAAGCGATAAGGGAGACCTGGCTGGGCTACCTCCGAGATCACCCCCACTTCCAGCACAGGTCTGTAGGGGTGGAGCTCCACCTTCACCACTTCTTTTATCTTTCCTTCTTGTCTTTTTTGTTTGTTCCAAGGGCAGATTCATACAGTGGAAATAAAGCCTGCAGCTGGCAGCAAATAACCGACTGCCCCATCAACCCTTTTATCTTTACCTGACCAGAGGCCAATATTGTTCTCTCTTTCATTCTTCCTTTTTGTCCATTTTCTTCTCATTCAGCGATCTGAGCACAGATAAGGTGTGATGGCCTTTAAGCAACCCTCAGTAGCCATGGCAACGGAGGGTGGATAGATGGACAAGCTTTAGAAATCTTGCAGCCTAATATTGCACACACACAAAAAATGAATGCAATAGTGTTTGTGCTTATTTCCAGAGTGGGGGTGAAGTTCATCGTGGGCGAACATGGGTGTCCCATTCCAGAGGAGGACAGGGAGGATCCGTACTCCTGCTCCCTCCTGAACTTCACCGAGCCAGGTAAAAATAAAAAAATAAAAAATCTCGCACACTAATGAGTGTATATCTGCAGCTGTAATGTGGAAAAGATGCTCTGTGTGCAATCTGTTGCTTGCGTACAGTTGTCAATAGTGGAGCTGAGGGAGAATAACAGGAGATGAGTTGAAAGAATGAACAGAATGCGTGTTGAGAAGTAAAACACCTCTATTCATGTTCACCCACAGCTCAAGGACACCTGTCTTTTCCTTTCCTTTCCATACCCAAGGCCAAAGCAGACGTCTCTCTCACTCAGCTGCTGCAGCCACAACTATATACGACTGCGTACAACACTTGTAAAGTAAAGCTATATGAAGCACTAACGCCCTATATAGGACATAATTATACGGGCTTATTGTCAGGTTGAACGTCCTCAGTAATTGTTCTGTCTCTCACCTTCACAGAGTCCAATTCAGCCATTTCACTACTTTTCCCGCTCGGTTTTGTGTTCGCTGCCTTCATGAAAACATAATTACTGCTCATCGGAAAAGACTTTTTTGTTGTTGTTTTTTTTTTCTTTCAGATGATGGCCTTTAGGGTCACGCTGATGTTTTTATTTTTCCGGCCCAGTCTCTGCTCTCCGCCGTGTTAATGGTTGTAAGTGTTGACGTGATTTGCTTCCGAATCGGAGGCGGGCGGCTTTGGTGCGAGATGCTCAGCGGTGTGATTGGAAGAGAAAGAGACGATGGCTGCTTTTAAACACAGTTGGGTACCTGACGCAGGATTCAGGCCAAAGCACGCATTAAGCGGACAATTAATTGTTGTTGAAATGTGTTTGTGTGTGCAGCATTCATCACAGGGATTTTCTGACTACACGGGACTACAATAAGGTGAATGCTAATTAGTGTCTCAGACTTAGTAATTCTTTTGCCAACACAAGGTGTTTGTGCTTTCGTGAGGAAAAAATCAAAAGGATTTTGACACTTAAGGGCAGATAAAAAGACTTTTTTTTTTTTAGTGTTTGATCGGGTTGTTGAAATGTTGTGACAAGAGCTGAAACCATTAATTGATTTGTGGATTGACACACAGTTTTGATCTTTCAGCAAAAATGCCAAAAAATCACTGGTTCCAGCTTCTCAAATGTGAATATAAGCTGGTTTTCTTATTACATTGGATATCTTTGGGCGTTGAACTGTTAGTCAGACAAAACAAGCAATTTAAAGAAGTCATCTTGTGCTCTGGGGAAGTGTGATGGGCATTTTTATAGAGCAAACGTTCATCTATTAACCAATAATGTAAATTATAGTCAGATGTAGCCCTAGTTGTGACTTGTGACAATGTAGAATATTATTTAGTTGTTGCCTACTATTGAAAAACTCACCAATAAATCCTAAATAACACAGAATTTGCTAATTGATTATTTAGGATTTATGCAAAGCTTTATTTATTTTCCCCCAGAATAAACTAGAAATCTCCTGCTGTCCACTCCCAAGAGACGCACTGCTGTTATTAATTTTGACAAGAGAGCACAAACTAATCATTTATATTTAGTGAGCATAGGAATATTGAATATGTCCTCACACACTGGTAAAATCCTGCAGCTCAATTCCACTCAGTCAGTGTGAGAAACATTTGGTTTGATAAAGTGCTGCTTTCTTTTTGTCTGTGATTCCTCGCCTCTTATTGTCTTTATTTTGGAGTGAGCAGCAGAACTTGTGTAGAACGCATATAAAGTAAAAAGCCTGCTTCCCTTTAACAGCCTTGATCTTTTTATTGATCTCCTGGGTAATAAACTGCTTTTTTGTAATTAAGAAACCACACTCACGAGCAGAAGCTCGCTTTGAAGACAGCAGTCCTAAGAACCAGCTCCTCAAAGTGCTGATGGTGTAGCTTTACCAGAGTCTGCCTTCTTCTCTGAGCGTTCTCCCTCTCCCCGAATCACCCGGTCTTCATCACTGAAAAGAGATGGTCAGCACGTTGGGATCCTAATAAATTTCACGTGCGCTTGTGCAGTAATCTCTGGCCATCCCTCTGTCCCAGTGGCAGGCCAGGATGCAGAGATAGAGATCGTGACGGCGTCTGACCCCTCGGCGCTCGCCCCCTCTGACGTGTCCGCCATCGCCCTGGATTTCAAGGTCCTCCACCCCGTGGTGATCACCAGGCTGGGGGTGTTTACCAGCGGGACCCGTCCCGAACTTCAGAGCAATGTCACGGTGAAGCTTCTCCAGCTGGACCAGGAGGTAACAGAGCCTCAACCTCTGAGCATAATGCATCCCGTATGCTGCTTTTCTGTGGAGCCTGGTAGATACACAGCCTGGGGGCAGCTGGAGGACTCAGTGCTGGTGCTGTGTACTCACTGTCTCAGTTATAGACACAAACTGAAACTCTTGGATTACTGTCTTTAAGATAACCACCACTCTGTAGTGTAGTATTCAGTGAAGATGAAGGTAAATTTTCACAGAGATAAAAAAAACAAAAAAAACATGAATTCTTCAGGAATTCTTGATGGATAAAAACTTGTGATTTTTGTAGGAGGCTGTGGTCACTGCTCGCTTCAGTGTCATCAGCACAGGGACCATGGTGAACGGGCTGTGGTACAAACCAGTGGAGCAGTTCATCTTGCCTAAGGTAAGTTTTTCACATATACCCAGGGCCGTAGCCAGGATGTAAGAAATACTGAGGTCATGAGTCAAAGTCCCCCAACGGACACCCACCCCTCTAAAGAAAAAGTCTCTAACGCGAGTTATTATTTGGAATTTTCATGGTTAGCTGTTGAATTATATTTTCTGCAAGTTTTATTTAAGTTGTAGACTCCGAATTTAGTTCTTCATTTAACAGAAAATCAAACTCTAAATGTGATTATCTATGACGCCATTAAAGACTAAGGTTAAAAAGCAGTGTTTCGCTGCCTTCTCTAGTTGAAAGTTTCAAGCTTGTTTCATCAGGTGGTTCATCAGTGGTCACAAATGTGTATTGTTGCACCTGCAGCCGCACCTGCAGCCACACCTAACAGTGATGTCACGGGGTCCTGGAGTACACCTGTGCATCACTGCTGCAAAGTGAGAAGTTAAACAACAGCAAAAACAAGATTTTCAGGGGGTATTAAGTTTTATTAGAAATGTGGTGGAGAAATAAGCCTAAATAAAATGTTAGTTTTTAACTGTAGAATGTAAACTACCCCAAGGCTGCTAAAACCAACAAATTCTGAGAAACAATACAGATGACATGACGTTAGTGTCCTTACTGGTAGCTACGGCTCTGCATACAGTATAATGCTGCTCAGTTTAAATAGTGTTGGACAGAACAACACCATGCTACATTTGCAAATAATGAAATGTTTAATCCAGGGTTTTGAGGGGACGCTGGTTTGGGAGAATCTGGACTCTGCTGGACTGACCACAGTCAACTCTTCCTCTGTGCAGCTCAATGATGGAGGAGGTGTCCTCAAGATCTCTTCTGTACGTACTGATGTGGTGTCGAAAATAAATGTATAAAGAATATTCTCTCAAGTTTTTAAAGTGAAGGAAAAGTTCAAGAAGTTGAAAACTTTTTTTTTTTTTTGTTGCTATTTCCTTGAATTGCAGATCGCAGAGGGCATATTGCCTCATAGAAGTGCACTTGGATTTCCCGGTTTGGCTGGAGGGTTCACGTTTACTATCTATGGTTGGTCCAGAACCGGAATTAATTCTGAGCTTTTTATGAAAACAGTTCAATCAAAATCGCTCTGTGAGCCAACTGTTGTAAAAGGTGTACCTATATAAGAATTAAAAAAAACCACTCTGGCAGGTTATGAGATTAGCTCCTTTTTCGCCTCAGGGCTTCTTGCAAAAATGCCAAATGGGAAATAACATATTGTTTTCCTCTGTCTACCCTGTTGTGTTACAATATTGATTGTACCTCCTGCATGTTTGCATTTGAGTTTATCTCAGAATGGATTTGTAGCCATTTTGGGGAAAACAAAACCACCATCTAATA